>VDFB02075921.1:0-13453 GCA_007258455.2 Sequoia sempervirens | reverse complement strand
AAAATGTGCCCATCCTAGAGAAGAAGTTTGAGAAAATTTTCTAAGTCATGAAAATAAAAGTAGACCCATCCAAATGTGTCTTAAGAAGAGGAGGTTGAGAATTTTTCTTTAAGACGTTGGAAAGCAAACTTGAAACACCAAGGGTCCAAATGCGCCTTGAAATGTGAACATGACCCCTTAAATGCACCCTTGGGAAGAGATTTAAAAAGTTTCTAAAGCATGAAAAGTTCTAAGCAAGATGATGAAGTACGCCCATCATGAGGGGGTAAAATTTTTAATGTTGCAGATATTAAAAGAATTAAATATTTCCCCATAAAAATTTGAGATAACAAATTGTTACAGGTAGTTAAATGGGGAAAGTTTGAATTTTGCACAAGGAAGGAATCTTCAACTATGGAAAATTATATGACGACTGGAACCCGTTTGGGTGACAACTCGCCCATCACTCCGCCAAAGTTAGAAAATTGCCAAGTAGTGGGAGAGGAAATTGAATGAACCTGCTAAAATAAATTCCCACACGCAGTTATTTAAGCCTCGAAGTTATTCATTTCTCCTCACCAGTTGCAAGTACGAAGTTTTGGCCCTGAAGGTGAGAAGAATAGTGTTGAGGAGAAGTTGCTGAAGTGGGCAAGCATGGGTGAAATTTTTTCTAAGTACCAAAAGTTATACTGCTGAGAGTATTGAGGTTTGGAGTTAAAAATTTTAATGTTGAAGGCTCTCCTTTTTTGAAGCTAACTCCATATTTTGGCCATCCCAAGGTGATTTATTTTCTAAGTTTGAATTTTAATACCTATCTTTTATTTTGTAGGATGGCTGAAGTAGGTAGGGGAGATGCTGCAAGCAAGGCTGCAAATGTTGAATCGAGCAAAGCTAGCGTATCCAGGCAAGCAGTAATTAAGAAGTTGAGCAAGAAATTTCTTCCTGAGTCAAAGTTTACTTCAAAGTTGGGAGAGTTAAATGATACCAACCTCGGTTCATTCAACCTAGGAGCACTCAAAGGACGAATGTATGGCCTAAGAGGCCATCCTCCATCAATCACAGTGCACTAGATTATGAAGAGTGGAATTTAAGCAGTTGTTGGTTCTCCACCAGCAATTCAGTGTCCAAAATTGATCATGGAGTGCGTCAACTATTATAGGCCGGAGCGAAGGAAGATTGTTTCTCTTGATGGAAAATTGTTTGCCAATCTCACGCCTGATGCCATCGGGGAGGTGTTTGGAATTCCCACTTCTGATAGGATGGTGTACAAAACAAAGGGAAGAGTTGAAAGGATGTACGCCTCCTCTTTTGAAAGATGTGTCAGGATGATAAATTCAGTTTGGATGCAGAAATCCAGGCCTCCTCGCACCAAGCTTCCCAAGCAGATTATCTCAGATGATGTGAAGCAAGAGTATTGTGATTTGATAATGATGCTCAGCCAGGTGAACAGAAGCTCTCAATCATTCATCTTCGAGCCATGGATGTTTTATTACATCGGGATAGTAATGGAGGGAAAAGAATGCGTTGACTGGGCAATGATCATAAGTGACAATCTGGATGAGCAGTTCAAGAACCTGAGAAGAACAAAAACGTTCTACATGAGCTCATATGTTATATATATGCTGGCTCGAATGACTAAGTATAGAGGGATAACTTACAAAGAGCCAATTGGGTGTGGTCCTGAACAATTTAAAATCTATGAGGCTTGCCCACAGTTGCACCTGAGCAGCACCGCCAACTACAAAAGGGTGAACAATGCCTTCACCATGCACATAGCGAAGACTCTTCAGCGAAGGACTCAGTAAAGAATATCAAAAGAGGCTCAAGAGCTGATCGAAGAATACGGATATTGGTTTATCCAATTTCCAAAGTTCACCTATATTAGGCTGCAGGGGTTCACGTTGTATCCATAAAGATTACCGAGGTACCCCACTGACAGAATGGTTATGTTAGAAGTATCTAGGCAACTCATCACCTATGATAAAATCTAGAAGAAGAAGAAGAAAGGAGGATTAGACTTCTCGATCATTATGGGAAATTCAAATGAAGTTTGTCCCTCATTGCAGGCAGCCAGAGAAGTTGAGGATGAACTGCAATTCTTCCACCTCACATACCACACCAGCAAGCAGGATTTCGATCCCTACAATAACATCAGAATGGTGCAAAGTGTGGAGTACAGGCAAAGGGCTCATATTGAGGACTTCTGGGTTAATGTGGTAGATGATGTTGAAGTTAGGAGAAGAATGTTTACTAGGCTACCTCTGAAGATGATCAGAGAGTGCGAGGTTGTTCCAGTTCTGGATCAGGTAGATGAGGACGTGAATGTAATACAGCCAGACTATGAGTCAGTGAGAAATACACCAGTCCCACTACCTAATTGGTCAAAACCGGAGATCACAGACTTGGACACATTATGCATACCGGTTCTGACATTCACAAGGAGCTGGGTGGAGAGGCATACGAATAGGCTCAAAAGTAAATCAATTGCTCTCACTTACAATCTCATGGATGACTAGAGGCCGCCATCAGCAAGGAAAAGAAAACAGGTTCCCCAAGCCTCTGAGCCACAGAGGGAAGTACAAGTTCAACCGGTGCCTCAAAGGGTAGAAGAAGCATCACCCATACGATTGCAGACTCGATCTTCGAGTGTGCGGGAGCTTTCACTATTTAGGAGTCAAAGAAATAAATCAAACGAGGAGCAAGAATTTCGGGAGGTAAGCTAGCCACCACTTAGGGAGCCAGATAGCCGAAGTGTCAACGCTCCTAGAAGAGAAAATTGGCAAGAGGAGGAAGAGGAGACGGCAACAGACACTTGCTTCCAACAAATGATTGAAACAGCATTAGAAGATGAGAATACTACAGGGCAGGAAGCTCGAGATCCAGGAGAGGATGATCAGTAGATGGAGACTGACGAGCCTCCGCAAAACATTGTTAGAGAAGTACGTGAAGAAGAAGCAAGAGAGGAGCAGCCACTTATTATTTGCAACATGCAGCAGGCAGTGCCCGATTGGCTTAAAGATAGAATGAGGAACGATCCCAAGGAGGAGACTCACCCGGCGATCAAGATGGATGAATTCCTCAGCAGAATCAGCGGGCCAGCAGAAAAGAAGAGAGCCAGGAAATACTCCAAGATATCTATGGATAATACTGATTCTCGCACGCTTCATGTAGTTGTTCCCAGAGTAGAGTGTGACCGAGATGAGGCTGTACCTGAGAATTGTGTGGTCACTACTGTGGAATTAGACCGCCCTCTCAGATAATTGAAGAATGTGATAGCTCCTATCAGGCTCTGAAGGATGGGCTGCTCCAGACGGAAGGAAAGTACAAAAGGTTGAAGAAGGAGCATAGGACGTTGATTGGTTGTGCAACATTTAGCACGTCTGTGTGGACAAGAGAATTCAACAGTTGACCTCCCAGCTGAGCTTCTGAGAGAATCAATCAACAGCTTGGAAGATTTGAAGAGGATGGCTCAAGAAGTGGACAAGTGGGTTGGCAATGTTTGCATGGGGGCGGAGAAATTCATGGATGATCTCACCTATTCTTTTCAGCAAGCCTCCAGCATTCTTACACGCATGGAAAATGTTGATCAAGCTTGGAGCAAAGCACACATTTATCAAGATAAAATTGTCCCTCGCTTGGCAGCCTTGATGCATATGCCAATGCAAACTCTGGTCGAGGGAGGAGTAATTCAGGAGGGTGATAGGTATGATTTCCCCAGCTGATATTCTTCAACATTCACTGGCCGAGGCTTCTTTGATATAGCACAGGCGAAGTCAGTTAGAGTTAGAAAGGCTATGGCAAACATAAAGGAAGGAGTCTTAAACACACTCGAAGCCTTATTTGCTAAAAGGCTGACTCCAAAGGAGGTGACTGCAAATGACCTGAGGAACAGGTTGGAGCCCTTCTTAGATGTGAGATCTTTTGCTCAGGTGGACTTTGAGAACATTTCAACCTTCTCCAACATTATTCAGAGTACTCAGGATGCCTTAGAAGCTTCGAGAAAATCTTGTATTCGGCAGGGACAGGTGGTCACAATGCTTGAATTCCAGTTCAACTACATTCCACCCATTTTAGTGCAAGAGGTTGAAGCAGTGTTGACCAGATTCATGGAGTTTGCAGTCAAGGAGAAGAACAGTGCGAACGCGTTTCTAGATGAGAATCTTTAGATGATAGTGGGCATTAAATGCTCATAGTGGTCAAAGGGAGAGAGTGGGCATTTTGTGCTCATTTATTACCCCACTCCACTTTCTGGCAGTTTTTAGGGCAGAATCTTGACTAGGGCTTATGTGGCTCAATCTGAGCCCTTCATTGTGTTTGAATATGAGTCGTCTGTTGGAATTGGCCAACTATAAACGGGGCATCCCCCCTCATTTGTACATCATAGATAGATAGAATAGATAGAATCATAGTAACACAGGAGATAGAGCATAGAGAGACAGATAGCGTAGATTGATAGATTGATATGAAGAGGAAGGAAAGTTTTCAAATTGAATGCTTTGTAAGAGATTGTTGTGAACACTCCTATAATAAAAAGAGTTATCATTGCTTGTGGTTTCATCTTTTATTGTGGCCGTGGGTAGTTAGCAAGATTTCTTCGTCCTTCCGATTCACGTAGAACCTTAAAGTAAAGTAGATTTTAATTCAGGCACGTAGATAGTTGTGGAATGTGGTGGTTGAATTAAGCGAGCTTCATTAATCCATACCACTAGCAAGCTCACTGATGGCGGGTTTGCCTTGCGTGGTCAACTGGAATATTGCGGACCTAACTTCGATTATGATTTACATGTTGGTATGCGTCGTTGTAATGGTGTCTTCATGTTGAGTTGTAATCTGAATATTTCTAGTTACTCCTTTGAAGATTGCACCAGCTTTGTGGAAGCTTCCAAAGTGAGGCAAAGCAAAGCCTGGTTGAAGTTTGTAAGAATTGATCTCCACATCCCGCGCCTAGAGTAGATCATGCACGAAAAAGTTTTCAAAGCTCGAAACTAGGAAAATAGCAACGAACTTCTGTGTTGTATCGATTTGAAGCTTGACCTAGAACGCAGCAATAAAATCATGTTGAGTTTATACGGCTGGCAGCAAAACGTTCCTGTAGGTGGCGTTTTTGTTTGCAGAGTTGAAAAGTTCTTCAAACTGCTGGCTCCAAAGAGGTCGAATCATCTTGGGAAACATGACTGAGGGTTTGATAAGGTTACAAGTGACAATTTGACCTGGTAAACATGTCAATCTGTCATTTTACATGCCCAGAAATGGGGAAACTGTTCTTATTGCAGCCTATAAATACTTCACAATTCTTCATTCGAATTCACTTCTGGTTTTCTCATCATTGGCGTTTTTAGAGAGTTTTTATATTGCATTTGAGAGCTAGTGCTGTGAGTTTGTGTTACTGTTCTATTTCAAAGTGTTTCAGTAAGAGGAGAGTTGAGTATTCTTCAACTATATTTCTTAGACTACTGTGAGAATTCAATAGCAATCTTTCTGTGGAGAATTTCTGGTTGAGGAAATTGTTTGTTGTGATCAACAATAGAAGGCTGTTGATAGAGGAACATTGGAAAAGAGCTTATACAGGCATGTTTTCTTAATTAAAGATTATAGCTTAAAACTGTCTTTCTTTTACTATTTTTAGAATTGCTGGTAGCATTGGGGTGTAATAAATAAATTATCCCTAGCATTCATTTGTTGTTTGATAAGCTATTATTGCATAATGATTTAAGGGACTTCATTTTATGCAAGGGTAAAAGTTAGGGAATGACAAAGTAGCTAAAGGAGAAAGCTAGATGCATTTCAATATATTTAATTAAGGGGTTAAAGAAGATTAAATAGGAATTGGGGTTTTGAATAGAAGGGATTCAATTTGGTTAAGAAGGATTTAAAAGGAATTGGGGTTTTAAAAGAAGGGATTCAATTGATTAAAGGGTTTAAAATCAATTTAGCTCTAAATACATTACGCTAAAAAGATTATCTCTTATGTGTATGATGATTGTTTTATAGTGCTGAAAGTTTATGCAAAATTGTATGATCTCCGTATATGGAGAGTACATAGAATATGTATTAACTTCTAGGAACGAAATGATGTCAATACTAAGTGCAATCCTAGCTTGTGTTATTAGCTTAACATTAGGAAGCTTCGCTCCTAGGATAAAGATTTCCAGAAACAGGAGATAGGATAGTAAACACTTGTTTAAAGACTCATTTCCAGTAAACTATTTGAGGTAGGAAGTCTGGGGTAAACTAAACCCACTGAAGGACATGGCCTACGCATAGAGTAAGGTAGCCCAAAGGCAAATCGGCCCTGAGTAGTGTAAGTGATAGATGACTTATTAGTCGTTTACTGAATCAAAACACTATGGCCATAGTAATGTAATGTACCTACATCCTCTTAGTTTAGGAAGATGATTACATTGTCAGTTCACAGTGATCCAAAACATACATACTAGGTTGGGATTGTAAGATACAAGAATCTAGTAGTGTAGGACACGACACTATGCTCAGTTGGTTAACGGAATCGGTCACTCAACCAATCTCTTCGACGAAGGGAGGGCCATTCATTGAAAAATGAATGTGCGGGGGACCGCATTATTAGTCCGTGGTTGGCGGAAAAGCACCCGAGTGATGTTTCTCCTCCACAACCTGATAGCCGAAGAACCAAGATTTGAAAGGGAAGAACCTGGACCGTCTTACTTCTATTTGTGCAAAAGCTGTTAAAGCTGTGTATGTATTTCTTATACTTTCATACTCTGTTATTCATTTGAAAAGTTAAAGTTATTTAAATTGGGAAAAGTTTTGAAATCATATTTATATATTGTACTTTATTTCGAAAAGAAAAGAAAAATTTTATTACTATGTTATTTACTCGTTTACTGTGGTTAAAAGTTGTAAAAGTTAGAAATTTTTATTTTACGTAGATGTCGGGTCATTACACCAGGGGCAGAAACAGATTGAGATCAGCAGGGATGTCTTCTTCAAAGAGGAAGTAGCCTTCAAAAGATCTAAAGGAACTTACATCGAGATAGATAGTGAGGAGCAGGAGACTTCTCAAGATATGGACTTATCTCTTGATCCTACTCCTAACATTCAGAGGGAGTCCACCGAACCGGCCGAGATTATTGATCTAGTTGATCCTATAAAACCAACTGATGGGCCTAGAGACATTGTTGTAGGATGGAAGAGGCCTCTTTGGGCTCAACAAACTATGCAAGAGGCAGAAAAATATGCAACTCCTCGAGGCACTTTTAGGAATAGCAAGAGACCTCAGAAGTTTCTAGGTTATGTGGCATTGATGAGTCACGTCATTGATTTTGAGCCTTCCAGTTTTGAGGAGGCATCCAACCAGCAGGTATGGAGAGATGCAATGACAGAAGAGTATCAGTCCATCATTAAAAATGATGTATGGGATGTTGTTCCGAGACATGAAGGGAAATCAGTAGTGTCTTCCAAATGGCTCTACAAAATCAAGCATGCAGCTGATGGCAGCATTGAGAAACACAAGGCGAGATTTGTGGAAAGAGGATTCTCTCAGAAGGAGGGAATAGATTATGAGGAGACATTTGCTCCTGTTGCTCGATACACTTCTATCAGAACAATTATTCTTATTGCCTCCGTTAAAGGTTGGAAGTTACATCAAATGGACGTAAAGACTGCATTTCTCAATGGTGTGATTGAAGAAGTATACATCAAGCAGCCAAACGGTTTTGTGATTCATGGGAAGGAGTCTCATGAATGCAGATTGAAGGAGGCCTTGTACGGTCTTAAACAAGCACCTCATGCATGGTATAAAAGGATTGATAGATATTTGATGAGCTTAGGTTTCTCCAAGAATGATATAGATTCCAACCTTTACTTCAAGATAGTTGATGGTGAGGATTTGATCTTGGTTCTTTATGTTGATGATTTATTTCTCACTGGAGTAGAGAAGCTCATTGCCAAATGTAAGAAAGAGTTAGCCTCCGAGTTTGAGATGAAGGATCTTGGTCTTATGCATTACTTCCTGGGATTGGAAGTATGGCAAAGAACTAATGAGATAATTCTAAGTCAAGGGAAATACACTATAGATATATTGAGGAGATTTGCGATGATAGACTATAAGTCCATGTCTGCACCTATGGAGACAAATTTGAAGAAATGACTCAGCATCCAATTCAGATTTGGTAGATCCCACCATGTATAGACAATTGATTGGATCATTGATGTATCTAGTCAACACCAGACCAAACATTTGTTATGCAATGAGTGCTCTCAGTCAATTCATGTGTGGGTCAAGACAAATACATCTAGTTGCAGCAAAGCATATACTGAGATACTTGCGTGTTATTGTGGGATATTGTTTGAGATATACTTCTAGTGAAGATCTGAAGTTACAAGGCTATTCTGATTTTGATTGGGCCGGGAGTGTAACTGATAGGAAGAGCACCTCTGGATGTTGCTTCAGTTTGGGGTCTACCATTATTTCCTTGTGTAGTAGAAAGCAGACATTTGTGGCACTAAGCACTGTAGAGGCTAAATATATTGCAGCATGTGTAGCAGCTCGTGAAGTAGTATCGCTTCGAAAGCTCCTTGCAGGATTGTTCTGTCAAACACTGGAGCCAACTGTGATTCATTGTGATAACCAAAGTTGTGTAAAGCTCTCGGTAAATCCTGTATTTCATGATAGGACAAAGCATGTGGAGATCAAGTATCATTACATCAGAGACATGGTGCTGAGGAAGGCAATCCAACTCAAGTACATCTATACTGATGATCAGACGGTTGATATCCTCACCAAGCATCTTTCCAGAGTGAAGTTTGCACATTTCCGAGACAAGCTTGGGGTGGTGGAGAATGTCACCCTTGCTGAGAGGGAGACTCAGAATCATTAAATTTTGTTATAATGTATATTTCTCTGAGATGGAGAAATATGAGGTGAAATCCCTTGTAGTGTATATTTCTCTAAGACTGAGAAATATGAGGTGAAAGCCCTTGTAGTGTACATTTCTCTGAGACTGAGAAATATGAGGTGCAAGCCCTTGTACATCTCTGAGACTGAGATGTGTTTTTTCCACAAATGGGTGTAGCCATTGTGGACATCATGTTGAAAGACTCTATGACGAGCCCTTGTACATCTCTGAGACTGAGATGTGTTTTTCCACAAATGGGTGTAGCCATTGTGGACGTCATGTTGACAGACTCCATGACAAGCCCTTGTGCATCTCTAAGACTAAGATGTGTTTTCCACAAATGGGTGTAGCCATTGTGGGCATCATGCTGAGAGACTCCATGATGAGGATATCTGAAAAATACCTCCCTAGCTAAGAGGGAATGTTAGTGTTCTATAGCTTCGGGAGATATTTTCTCTTAAATAAAATTAATTTAAGGCAGGTCAGCCTTCACATTATAAACAAATATTGTATTTTTCTAGGTCGTCCCTAGAAAGGAGGTCGCCTAGCTTGCTATTTAAAGGGGATAGAGTCCTCTCATTTGATCATCAAATCATTCCATTCCAATTCGCATTATTCAGCAGCAGGTTCGCCTTCTAAGCAGCAGATTCGATTCAAGAAGAAATGTCATTATTTTGTGCATTCAAGATTCGCTTCAAGGAGAAGTGACATTGCTTATTGTATGAGACTCGGCCTATTCTAGGGCCTGATTTTGTATGCAATTTCTGCATTTATTATTCTGATTTATAAGAGAATATTTTGCTGGGTTTTTCTCCCTTGAGTAGGACCCTTGAGTACGAGGGTTTTCCCAGGGTAAAATACTGTGTTCATTGTTCTATGTGTTGTATTTTCCGCATATTTGCATTTCTGATCTGAAAACTAACAAATTTTAGGGGTGGATGCCACATTGATAGTCATTGAATAAAAAATCAAAAAGATTTTATGATTCTAAACCAGAAAAGCAAACCATCATTTTTCAATTCATTTTTTTAAACGAATTTGAACCAATGAAAAAGGAAGATGATGTTTAATTTCTCTGTATTTGGCTTCATTTGTAAACTTATAACTAGATCCTCTCATATTTAGTTGCAATAACAAAAGGTTAAGAAATTTAAATAAATGGAAGCATTCATCAATAACTATGGCACTTTTTTCTTACATTTATTTTCTTATTAACAACAAACCTTGACCTTGACCTACCACCCCAACACTAATGATGTGGAAACACTTAAAGAGTTGAAGTAAGCAAACAAATCAATCTACATCCTTACTGACATGGAATATGCTTCATTTATCAAGGAAAAGTGTCCATCAGATTCACTCCCACCAATGTACCTGCACATAATATTTCATTTACTCGTGAATCGTGATGCAATTGTTTATTAATATTTCAATAAAATGAATAGCGTAGTAAATAAAGAGTTGAACGTTTCAAATAAAGATCATCTATAGAAAAAGCTTGCTTTTATACACTTTAATACCGGAGAACTTCCTTCATTTATCTTTTGATTTCTCAAATTCTAGCCTGTCTAGTACTCCAATGCCAAGTCCAACCCTTGGAAGCTCAGTCTGCCAGTTTTCTCGTCCAGACTTCACACTAGATTGCAACTTGTCCACAACCTGAAGAGACAAAGTAACAAAGAATCCAACAGCTTTAGTTTGAAAAACCTTCTAATGATTTGAACATACTTCTCAGTCTACAATAAAGGAAAAGGGCATAAAAGACAGAGATATGGAGGAATGGAACAACACCAAATAGACCCTAAAAAGGCTTTATTTTTGTGAATTTTGGAAACAAGTCATCTTCTTTTCTATGTGTGCAACAATATACTCAGGTAGGCAAGGCTCATACAACACAATACCTTGTGCAGAAAATAATTTTTTATGCACTACACGTCAAAGTGGCATTAATATAAGGCCCTCTAGAACCATCTAGCAACTATATCATGTCCTTTTTCCCAGATTAAGATATATTGATATTATTAAAATAAAAAGTGTTCTAAAAGGCTAGCTTAATATACTAAATAAATAAACATTTAAATATAAAATTAAAAAATAATAAAAAGTAAAAATTCAGTTGTGGCATCAAAGTAGGGCCCATGAGTCCTAACTCCTAAGTGTGGAAGGTATATTTACAAGTTTCATTTGCTCAGTTGAATCATCCGATTTTTTATATTCATATTTGCTGTTGAAATTCAAGCTCTCACGCCTACAAGAATGGAACCCTTTGATGGCATTTAAAGAGGTTAGGACGAAAAACCCTACCTCTTACATGGCAATCTCCATTCAGGAATTGTAGATTGGACTGAATTGGAGGTTTATGTTCAATTGCAGGGGTGAATTCTAATCTAAGTCTAATCCTAGGAGACTAATCACCATATTCTTGTTGCTAGGTTGGATCTAGACTGGGCACCACACTATTTGAAGCTGATCACCACTTCCATGCTGCTGGGTGGGATTTGGACTAAGCACTGCACTAATTGAAGGTCATCTACTTATTCAAGGGCATAATTCACCCACTGGACAGCTGATCAGATCAAGGACACCACTCGCAATAAGCGGCCATTGCAGAGCACCTGGCTGATCTGTGCATATTGACAGGAGTCAAACACTATGGCTGTCCATACAGGGGTATAGGTAGGCAATTTCAACATTGTTGTAGCTGAAGCAGGTCAACATACCTTCTGTTGCCTTTGTCTCTTAGACATCTGGTAAGAACTACATAATCTGTATATTTTCTGAGTAGAGGATCAATTGTCCCAAATTCTGAATATTGTCTGAAACTTTGAAGCGGCAATACTATGGTCGCGAATAAAATTCAATGTCAGATCCACATCTTGCAGTGATGCAAGCTTATTTCCAGCGATGCAAGCTTATTTCCAGCATTGATTAAGGATTTGATTCAGCTGTTTCAAGTGCCTGTCACAAGGTTTGGTTGATTCATCTACTGTCACAAATCAGTTCATATTATTTCCAAATGCTGTGTCCATTTTAAGTTTGGTTCAAAGTATAGCAAAATCCAAAAAAATCAGAAAACAAAAAAAAGAAAATTATCAGGGACATCACAAACTAGGGTGTAAATAGGATCCAAACTCAACATCACAAAGTATCTAAGCAATAAAAAGATTGCCTTTCATGTTTCCATATAGAAAAAAATTTATGTCTTATGAAATGCTCCTCTTTTTATTACAAAGTTGTCAAGGATTACCGACCAGTTAAACAACCGAGAAGCTCTTATTTTAGTATAACTTCAAATTGGGGATGATCTCTAAAGTTTCAACAATAAAATTGTTTGGATTTAATATTCTTTCAAGGCTCTGCTTGTGGCAAAGATTTGAAATTCTTTCGTCTCAAGATATATTTTCTATGTTCAAAACAATCATCATCAATGTTTCAATCTTAAGAAAATTACTGTTTAGTATTTAGGAGATTAGCATTTATTTAGATGACAAGTGAATTCAGTTATGCACCTTAAGTGCTTTTGCTTGCATCTTGAACAAATAAAAACTAACACAAAAGATGTATGATTCATCAAAGATATGTCAACATATCTTCAAGAGATCACTTTTTCAACAGATATTAAAATTGATACTAATGGTCGAGGCCATAATTGCCTAAAGAATTTACCTATCAGACAGCTTGCAAAGAATTACCAATTTACCATCCACACAAGTATAAAGGAAGTAGATTATTTACAGTGGCAAGACCTAGGTAGCTCATTTAGCCCCCTACTCCATAGGGTAAAGAAACATCATTCAAGAAAACTGTAACAAGTACAGCCAAAAAGTCTTATGATACTACTGTTAGAAAGTTGTCCTCAAAGAATTGGCCAAAATATAATAAATTTCCTTGCATAAGATAAGATTTCATATAGTTTAAATCGAAAAATTCCTTGACTTTATGAACCATAGATGGAGAACTCACCCAATACTTGCAGGATGTTTTTCTGGGCAAGTTTTTCCAAGTTTCACTAGTGAGTTTTCATTGGGTGATTATTGGCGAGTTTCAATGTTGATCTTGCAATGAGTACTTAGCAAGTCCAACACTAAAACTTGTCATACATAGATTATATAGGAAAAACACATTCCAAATGTGGATTTCACACTCAAAACAAATTGCATTTATTTCTTGTTAACCCACACATCTTCCTCACACAGCATTTCAGCATCCTTCAACATTGGAGTGAATTTATATGTAATGTCCCCATTTTTGGGTTCTCTTGCTTTGCAGTCAGAGATGGTTTTTTGGGTTGGTGTCTGCTTGATCAATGTTGTACCCAAAACGAAATTTTTGCTTCATTTAGGCATTTTGATTAAAATGATCTAAATCCTGTAAAATTGTCATCAAAAGTCAGCTTTAGGTCAAATCAAGCATGGGCTTTTTGTGGGTTTAATGTCTAGAAGATATTGGCAAAATTTGGAAATTTTGAAAATTAGGGTTTTCGGGCCCCTATTTTTAGGAAAAACCCTAAAAAATAGGATCTTGCCATAATTGATTGAAATTAATTTTGATTAGCTTATTTCACGTCATGATCACATTGCTGAAGTCAAAATCAAGAAAAA
>VDFB02075920.1:0-19806 GCA_007258455.2 Sequoia sempervirens | reverse complement strand
TAAGAAACACAATACTGAAAGTAAATTGATGGAAAGAAATGAAACAAATACTGAACATCAACCAAAAACTATGCTAAGCTAAAATGCAGAAGAATGGAAATGTGAACAACAAATAGGAAACTACTCTATCTGCTTTGGCTACAGGGATAGTCATAGAATGAAATTCTAGTGGCTGTAGGAATATTCGATGCCAGATGTCTAACTAAACAATGAACAATAAGCAATACTAAGCTAATGCTAAACTAAGAAGATAGATTACTTACCAAGTGGGCCCCCTTGGATAAATATCCTCTAAACTAACAAGAACTTAGATGCTTGAACTCAAAACTTTATTTCATTCATCGTGAAATCATGCATACAAAGAGTAATGTATCTATATTGCTAGAACTCGATAGAATGCAAGTACAATAATATAAAATTGCAACTCCTCAAGGAAGGAACATCAAATTATTATTTATACTATAGCTAAACAGTAAGTAGTCAACTCCACTAATCGGAAGGATACCATTTAGGAAAATAGGGAAAGTGGAGGATGGCGCTAATACATGCAAGGAATCCGCCGTATTACGCAAGTCGCTAATGCATTCAACACAACAGTAATGCCTATGCATGATCGATCATTAAGGTCCACTACAAGGTGGTTACACACAGTTGCATGAAGAATATTTAATATCGGTTGCCTTTGACTTGGAGCCATTCCTTAGCTGGTCGTTATGGTGCATGCCCAGCTGGCGGCGTCTTCCTCAACTTAGCTCATTAAATCTGCATGACAGAGTCAGTACGCATAATTACTGCACATCTATAACCACTCCAAGAAACATCCATTAATCACATGCAAAATTAATATAGATAACCCACATATTATTCCAAATGTCATTAAAACTTGTAGAGATAGGATATTGTCAAATGTCAATGGTTTGAGGGAAACATTATGCCAATACTAACACTTAAGCATCAAAGTCCATGACATCTATTAGAAAATAGACTATAGATTTTACCCAAAATTAGACCAAAAACTAGGCTCATTAGTTCCAATAATTATTTTCCAACTTTCTATATATCAGAGGTAGTCCAAGGTAAGCTACTGGTAAGACAGCTTCCTGACATCCCAAGATCTTCACCACTCTTTCCTTCACTAATTGGTCAGCATTAAAGAAGTATATCTTACCTTTTTCATAGTTAATATGTTGGCTAGAGATAGAAGCATAGTCATTTAAAACAGATTTATAGAGGTTGTCTTCCCCCATCGAGGCTTTACCAAATAGAATGGTGTCATCAACAAACTGTTGGTGAGAGTCAGGCAGAAGAGACAAAGCAACTTTTACACCTTTGAGGGTTTTAGAGTCAATTAGATTTTGGATATTATGTCCTAAGACCTCAATAAATATTATGAAAATATATGGGGAGAGGGGATCTCCTTGCCTTAGGCCACAAACACAAGAGAAATAACCTTGGGGGACACCATTGACCAAAACTGAACACATAGGAGAGGTAACACAAGCAAAGAGAAACTTTAGGAATCTACCCTCAAACCCAAATTTCCTAAGAACAACAAAGAGAAATAGCCAGGAGACTCTATCATAAGCCTTAGAGATATCAATTTTGAAGGCCATCTTAGGGTTTTTAATGAGCTCCATAGAGTGAAGGATTTCATGGGTTGAGATAACATCTATAATGTTTGTACCATGGACAAAACCTTTCTGGTTTGGGGCAATCATTTTGCATAAAACAACTTTAAGTCTGAACAAAAAGATCTTAGAGAAAATTTTATAGATAGTATTACAAAGGCTAATGGGTTTGTAATCCTTAATAGAAGAAGTATCATCATTCTTGGGGATAGGGCTAGGGGCTTTATAAGCCCCAAAGGATAAAACAACCTATTTAACTTCTTCCATAGAAACAATATTAGTCATTTTATTTAAGTCTTGTTTAGAAATAACTTTAGAGATCACCTCAAGGAAATCACCATGTACCTGATTAGCATTACCTTGGGAATTCTGGAAAGAGGAGAAGAAGTTAACAACTTCCTTAGTAATTTCTTTTTTCAGTCGAGACCATGGTACCATCATCTTTCTTGAGCGATCTAATCTTGTTCTTGCTTCTATGTTTCAAGGTAGATTGATGGAAAAATTTAGTGTTGCAGTCTCCTTCAGTTAGCCATTGAACCCAGGACTTTTGTTTCCAAAAAATTTCCTCCTTGTTATTGACCTTAAGCCATTGGGACCTAAGGTCACATTCCCTTATGCATATCTCTTCATCCACAAGGCCAACTTCCATTTTTTCTTGAACTTCCATTAAGCTATTTCCCAATGATTTCTTAATCTCAAAGATGTTACCAAAGGTAACTTTGTTCCACCCTTTCACTCTCTGCTTGATTCTACTCAACTTCTCCACCAAGCACAACATAGGGGTGCCTCTTGTGGGTTCATCTCACTAATTTTTTAATAAATCAGCAAAGTTAGGGTGAAGGCTCCACATTATTTCAAATCTAAAAAGGAAAGGGCCCTTGTTGTGGTCAACATTTATTTTAAGCACAATAGCATTATGGTTAGATCCTAACCTTGGGAGAGAAGATAGAGAAAGAAATTAAGAGATTTTCTAATTAGAAGAGATCATAAACCTATCCAACTTTACTTGAATCAGTTGATTACCAGTCCTTCTATTTGACCATGTGATTTTGGAGCCCTGGAGAGGAATATCAATAAGCCCAACAGAGTTTAGGAAATCGGCCAACTCCATCATACTATCAGTATAATCATCTAGCCCCCCCGAATTTTTAGAAGGAAGAAGGGGGGAGTTGAAATCACCTCCCAACATCCAATAGTTATCCTTTCTATTTTTAATAGCATCATTTAGATACTCCCAAAGTTGCAACCTATCCCTGCTTGAATTGGGGGCATAGATATTAATTAAGTTCCATTTCTCCTATGAAGCCAGATCTTCTAGAGAAACCATCAGACTGTTCCTACCAGCAGAGCTCAGAGTTCCTTTTAATTTTGAGGGATTCCAAAGAGTAACAATACCCACCGAGGCTCCTTCAACCTCATTGACAAAGTAATTCGCACTAGGCCAGATTTTCAAAATCACTTTATCAAATGTCTCCGTCATTTTGGTTTCTTGAAGGAGCAAAACATCCACTTTATTGTCTAGAATATAGGGTTTAACCAAATTGTTTTTATAAGGGTTGTTAAGGCCCCTGATATTCTAGGAAAGAAACTCCATTAGAGAAACAAACCAAGTACAACAACTCCTAAAGGCCCAGAGAAGAGTATCCAAGGCTACTTCTTTTTGGACTTCGATCCTACAATTAAGTCTAAGGTTCTTTGTTTACCTACAACCACATCCCTCACTGCGTCTTTGTTCCTAGATTCCTTTTGGGAAGGTCTTCCTACCTTGTTTCCCCCTCCCACATCCGACTTCTTTTTCTTTTTTGACTTATTTGGATCTTGTAACTAGTCATTCTCATCTTCTCTATCACTAGGGTGAGGGGGAAACCCCAACAAGGCCAAGGAGTCACTCAAGTTACCAGCCTCCTTCTGAGATAGAAATGGCATATCCTCCAAGGATAGATTAGGGCCTGAAGACACTAATTCATCTTCTTCCAACTCAATTCCTTCTTTAGCAGTATGAACCTCTTCCATGGGAGACTACAATTTGGCCTCCTTATGGGGGACTCCCTTTACCTCAACCAAATTAACTATATTCTTTTCCTCCTCCATAATAGGATTCCCATCTTTCTCGAAACCTAGGGTAGGGATACTTTCAACAAGGGCAACATTCATGAGGTTCAAACTAGCCAAAGCATTGGAAACAACAAGAGGATCAACAAGGACAACAACCAAGCCACATGAAGGAGAAACCTTCTCAAGAGGGATGACTACCACAGGGGTAGAAGATACTTTAGGAGGGAAAGCAACAAAGAAAACTATAGAGGACTTAGGCACCTGCTCAGAAAGAGAATGCAAGGTATCATTAGGTTCCTCAATTGACATTTTCTCACATGAATCAATGAGGTGATCAAATTTCTTACAAAGCTGGCATAATTGGTGAGAATTTTCATATTCAAGGGGTTAAGACTAGTTACCAAATTTAGACTTAGAAGAACAAAAGTTGGAAGAACCGTGTTAATAGCCACATTAACACAAATACGAGTGTAGAAAAGTCTAGAATTCTCCCGCGTGATCTTGTCAATCGCTAAGAGGCTATCGAAAGAATTTGCAATCCCTTTCAGGATACCCGTCTCCCAAAACTCAAGGGGTAACCCAGGGAGGCAAACCCAAGTTGGAGCTATGGCCCCCAAGTTAGCAAAAGGATCAAAACCCAATTTCCACTTGCACAAGGAAAGGAAGTTCTTAAATCCAGCATCAAAGGTGCAAGGGCCGCCTATTAACACGTTTAGCATATCTTCATAAACTACAAAGGAGAAAAGGAAGATACCTCTTAGCATAACATTAATAGAGACAATTCCTTTAATATTACAAGCCGAGGCAGCCCTGAGTCAATATTCGAGTGATAGGCTAGAAAATTTCTGACTGACACTAGTTTAAGGCCGTCCATAGCCTTCAACATCAAATCTTCAAGGACGTCGACTTCCCAGCTAGTCACAAAGCAGGAAGCAGAGTTTGAAAACCTTTTAACCAAAGTTGGTGAGCTGAAATCCACCAGTTTTTCCACATAGGATTTCGGTTCTTCTATTGAGAACAAAGAGATCAACTCGAGAGAAGGGGACAAAGGTGACTTGTTAGAAATATCCCCAGTCCTTCCCCCTGAGGAAAGGATATAGGTACAAGGAGGAGAAATCATATGGGGAATGACAACATTGGCCGTTGCCAAAGTAGACACAACACTAGACAAAGAGACAACATCCTTGGAATGGGGAGCCTTCCCGGGCCCCCGCCTGATCGACCCATGAGGTGGTCAAATCAGAGCAGGGACAAAAAGATTCAAAAACAACCAAAGTAGGAAAGTTGCAGACTGAGAGCCAAGTAGTTTCATATGATGACCATAAATGTTAGATACACTAGTTCTCTTATTGGTCCAATAATATTTCTTTGTTTGTGATCATAGTGTTGTGCGTAAGACCAATTCTAGAGAATGTACAGATACTAAGAATTTTGTTTCCTCCACCAATCCTAATTTATTGGCCAAGGATGTTTCCATGGTTGTTTTGTCCTCCTCATTATGAACTCTTTGTAAGAATTCATCCATATTTACATGTCCTAATTCAGTATCTCTAATGTTTATATATTGGGAAAACATCTTGGATGGTGGGTGATATCCTTTGTCTTGATACTTAATCTTTGCTCCTCCTTCTTACATGCTTCCTACATATCCAACAAACATACACTAGGGGTGAGATAAATTATATGGGGAAAGTACACCTCTTTTTTTACTCAATCTTAAAACATCATCACTATCAATCTTCAACCTTTTTATCAATTCATGTTCTTGAGAGAGATAACTTTAAATTTCACACTTTGCAAAAATCTGCACTTTTTTAGGACTCAAGTTTTGAAGATTCCCTTTTCATATGTGGTAAAAGGCCGACAAATGTTAAGTAAAAAAAATGACTCCCGATATCTGAAAGTCTTTGTTAAGTTTTTGAATTGATGCAGTCTTTCAGGGATCGGGTTTTAGAAATATGATTTATTGGCTTCCAAAAGGAATGTTAATTGTTAAAGGAATCATCCTAGACACTTATAGCCAAAACAAATGTTAAAGTTGATTCACATCATTGACTAACAAAATTTGGAGATTTTCTCTATCATTTACCTTGGAAAGCTAACCATGTTTAAAGAAAATTCTTGATCATTGATGGCTGAAAAGGTCACTAGGACATCATTATAATAAAAACATCAAGAATCCAAGTTCAGGACTATCTCTTAACTTGTGTTGATTTATTTAAAAAAATTCATATTACTTGATTCAAAAATCCTTTGATTGTCTTTATAACCTACATTGGGTATCAGGAATCAAGGATAATCTTTGTTATTGTTGCAAAATATTGATGTGTTATGGAAAACATCCAACTCTTGATATGTAAAAGTCTCTTCTTTTTTTAAAGTTATTTTTTTTAGAAAAATACTATAGAGAACTGGGAATCGAGGACAACCTCTATCATGAATGAAAGACTTAGCTTGAATGTTAAGGTGAAGGTCTAATCATCGAATGCCAATATTGTCACACCATAATCATAAGGTTAAATTTTCAATGATTGGGGTTTGGAGATATCCCTCACTTGTAGCTTTTAAGATAATCAGACCCTAAGGAGAACCTCTAATCAGCAATGAATGAACAAAGGTATCAAAATTACTAACTCATGGTCCATTGGGATCGAAGCTTGGGAAGAAGATCAAATTTTGAGTTTTTGAGAAGGAATTAAATTACTTCAAAGGATAAATTTGTCTAGGTGAGATGATATGCTTGAAACAAACTCGATGGCCATGCCGAGAAAAATGAGGATTTGACAAGGTCTCAAAAAATAAAAATGAAGAACAAATGAAGCAACAAAAGAAGAATGAATGAAACACCCACATGGGAGACAAAAAAAATGAACCCAAAATTGAACCCTTGAAATGGGACACCAAAACATTAACACATTAACACAAAAGGAAAAAAAAAAGAACAAAAAAAAACACAAAGTAAACCACTGTTAAAATAAAAAAGGGAAAGTAGAAAGCTAACCCGGTTTAATAGTGAACGAAGGACATTGATGAAAAATCCAAAGCACATAGTGCAGATGACACACCGATCATGAACAATGTAAAATCCATTGAAGGAATGACACATCTAAAAACGGGAAGGCTTAATTGATCAAGCTCTGAACTAGAATAAATTCAACCAAAGATCAATTTCGTTAAAGCAAAGTCAATTAAAATGAACTCAAATGGGAATAAAAACCCCCATGAGATGCACACTCAATATGTCATTAATACATATTAGTGGAGTAAAGGTTGCATCGAAGTGGTTGGTGGAGCCAAAAATACACGTCTCATTAGGAGTCATATATAACACATGATGAAACACAAAACATCAACATTTGAAAGATCGACAGGTAGGGAAACAACAAATAGGAGTTGGGGATCAGGCACAACAAGGAAGTTATACTTGAAAGACAAAACCAAAAACTCCACAAAAAAAAAAGGGAAAGGAAGAAAAGGGGAAGAACCAAAGAAAAACATGCAAGGAAAAAAGAAAAGAAGAGGATCCCCCACTTTGGAAAAACCAAAAAAAATGGGGAATGAACTTTCAAGGCACAACATATCCTAGTAGAATGTTTCCCTAGATTTTAGGTGGTGGATAGTAAAGAGAGCCATTATATTTAATATTTATAGAAAAGTCATCTAGTTCTAAAAATGACATAGATTGAAATGCGTTTTTATTTTGAACTCTAGATTTTATTTTATTCATTAAGGGAGGATAGTATCTAGTGGAAGTAGTAACCATAAAATTTTAGAACATGGGCTATGACCAAATTTATGTCCATGTTTTGACTAAAATTTGACCATTAAATTAAGGAATGCATTTTGTATCTAACAACAAATCACAAAGAAATAACCCCACCTAGTTTTTTATAATCTTTTCATTTTTTTCTAAATTCTAAAATTTGTTACCTATAGAGAAAATTAATGGATTTTTTTCAATAACTTACACAAAATGTACTATAAAACTCAACCTTTTTTTTGAAATTATGTTTAATGTATAACTATAAAATCCAAAAAATAAGGTTCAAATTCACAATGGTGTGTAAGTTATGGTGGAAACAAAAATTAGCGTAAATTGGAGCTCTAATACCACTTGTTATAATGGTTCTTTGAAATAAATACAAAAATCAATAAAATAGTAGACCACTTCAAGGGGGTGACCTCCCATAATCAAATAATAATCCTTGAATTTAATAATTTGAAATTATGATGATATGGGAGAGAGTTATCTTCCTTATTTATAGGGATAACTATATAGGGACACATCCTTTCATCATAATTGAGAAGGGTTAAGGTAGTAACTAAAACTAATGTTAAGGTTAAGCATACCACAAGTGCTTATCCTTATTATACATAAGAATATATAATATATACTTAAAAATATATGATACTAGGATCACAAAAATATTTTTACTATTAGCAATAAGACATATACACATTTTTGGAGTTCCTTGGAGCTTACAATTACTTTTGAGAATTAAAGAATTTTTGGGTGCAAGAGTTGGATTCTTCTTTAAAAATTTCAATTTGGTTATTGGAAAGATCTTGAAATCTATTTTACGGAAATAAATAGTAAAGAATTCAATTTAGTTTAATCAATAAAATCATGATTTCTATGTGAAATTATATACTACATTTGTATAAAAAGTTGTGTGAATCTATTATTTCTTGTTACACAAGAAATTAGTGTTGGTATAGTGAAATCATTAAGATTTTCAATGTATATCAAATTATGAATGAAATAAAAAACTTGGAGGGTGTTACATAATGTTTGTAAAACACTATTGAATGGGAAAATATGAAATTAAGATTTAGAGGTAAGACATGGTTCACACTCAATAGTGCATCACAAAGATATAAGGCACTCATTAAGAAAACTCTAACTAATCTTATGAATAAACAATCCTAGATTCCAATAAAAAATGATAAATGCTCAAGTTCACGTCATTAAGAAGAAACTCAAATCTCTTGAATTCTCCAAATACTCTTCAACACATGGCATTACAAACAAAGAAAAAATAACATTTCCAAAAGTTTTTACCAAACAACCATTAACCAAAATCATCACAAGTAAACATATATCTTAAATTATCAATCTAAGTGTCCCTATTTTCCATTGGAAAAATTAAAAAATAACTTGACATAAAATTTAATAGTAAAGAGATGTTTGTTGGAAATATGAATGAAAAATAAACTAAATGAATTTGTACACACTTCAAAGGACCAACCAATAAAGACACCACCCACATGAACAAGAAAGTGATGCATCATGGGCAAGAAGATAAATTTGATCAAATGATGATCTATTGATTTGATATCTAGAATATCATGAAATATGAGATATGAGATGGTATCATGAAATATTCATGAGATGATTTACAAATGTACAAGCACCTTGTTTATATAGGCAAGGTGAAAGGAGGTAGGATAACTACCTTGGATGCAAACATTAAATGCCTAATGCATAATTTTAAATGCATAAGTGAAATATTAAATGCCTAGATCACTATAAGCTAATTAATGAGACATGGGCCCATTAATACTAGTTTCTAGAATGCCACCTAGGAAACTAACTTCTAAGTAAACTTATTAATGATGTGAATAGGTCCTCACTAATAACTAGTTAAGAAATAACCCCATTCACACAAACACCCCCCATAAGTGCAACTTGGGAGTGTAGTTATTATGCAAATTATGCAAATGCAAAGATGGGTCCCACCTACTAGGCCATGTTAGGTACCCATGTACAAATGAAAATGCAATCTCTTACAAACAGAGAAAAGGAGAAAACCTCATGGGACAAAACCCCTCTCCAGAAAAGAGATATAATGCAAAATCTAATACAAATCATGTATAAGTAATGAAAATGATAAGTGGAGGTCTCAACATCAATACCCCAAGAGCTACTTCCATCACAAGAATACAATATAATCAATAGCCCCCCATAATAGGGAAAGATAAAGACTATGTATCCCTCCAATAATGTGTAATCACCTACAAAAATGGTAAGTTCCTGAAGACAAAACATGATCCAATGTAAAAAAACAACTTATCTCCCTTTTAGAAGAAACAAAACAAAGTATAAATGCAGGAATGCTTCCATTCCATATAGGAATTGGTAGGAAGAGGAATCCATATGTATGATAATGATGATGATGTCTCTGAAAATTGGTCATGTGTCTCCTTTCCCAAGGAAGATGAATATGCCACAATCAAATTAGGTACATGCCCAATCAAAGAAGAAGGTGGCATACTAGGACTTTTTGGAAACTGATGTTGAACAATAGCCCAATACCATGATGGTTTGAGAACAATTGTGCAATGGTTGTCATCAAATAGGAGAGATAACCCATCAAATATGTCCTCCAAATTTGAAGTGTGAGACTCCACAAATAAGGATGCAATGTTTGATAGATAAGAATCCCAATCAGGAAGACAATCAGATACTTGTGATGAATCACCAAAAAATTTCTCAATGAATCACCAACATAAGATGAGTGGTCTTGTTAAATAGGAATGATGGAAGCCCCAATCAATGAATCTGCACAAGGAATCACTAAAGGTGAAGGTACATCAACTATCTCTAATGGAGAAGAAGCATCTGAAAAACCCTTGACATCCTCATCTAAAGATTCAAAGCATTCCAAATCTATAAAATCCTACTTAGTATTTTCCTCATAGGGTATCCTATCTGAAGAATGAAGAGGCACATGAAATTTTGAATAATGATCATTGGGAAATGGTGGAGTATCAGGATCTCCACATATCTCCCAAATCTTAGTACAAAGAATATGAGGATAATCACAATGATCAATAGCTTTCAAAATATCATGATCAACATGTATTACAATAACCTCTAAGACATCATACCATACCTTTATCTGGAGGGGGAACAAAACCGTACAAATGTGGAAATAATTGAAGTGATTGGAGATGGTATATAATGCAATCTCTCCATTTTTTATAGTTTCCCCTCTTCAACATAACCAAAGAGGGATGAAATGAAAACCCCATAATGAACTATGATTGAACTCCAATATTATAAAGACATTGACCTTCAATAGCAATTAGAAACTCCCAAATATGATGTGCAACTGAAAATGAAGCCTCCCAATGCAAATAAACCTTCTCCAAATTGCAGTATGTCCAGGTTATCAAGAAAATGCCTCAAATTGCAAAAAGTTAATAGAATGTACCTGGTGCTAAATTTGAAAAAAATAGATGGAAAAAATGATAGAGATCTGAATCACCTTCACAATGCCACTGGAATCTCCAAAATCTAAAAAAATGGTGAAAATATACGAGCTCAGGAGTCCAAATGGGAGATCTAACTTCAAACAACAATAAAATATTACAAGAATATAACCTGATAATAATTCTTGCACCACTAGAAAGTGCTCGAAACCAACTTTCCAACGATATCTCATTTTTGAAAATTTGATACTCGAGTCAAAAGTTATGATGATTTTAAGAAAATTGCCTAATTAAGACATGAGGGGGCTTCTATGACGGCCATTTGGCTATCAAATTTAAGATACTCAATTTTTTTGAAAAATCACCAAAACTAAATTTACTTCAAGATATGAAATATTTTATATGAAAATGGGGGGTTTTGGGCCTTCTGTACGCAATGGAAGGGTCAGATCTAACCTAATCTGCTCTAGAAATTAGCTACCTCCTAGATGATGTCAAATAGCCCAAAATGCAAACCCTCCAACCTACAATGAAAATCTCCTCAGCTCAACTTTCCAATTTGAGATGGACTTTGCATGGCTTATGCTCTAATACCATGTTGGAAATATGAATGAACAATAACCCTAATGAAGCTACACACACTTCAAAAGATCTACCAAGAAAGACACCATCCACATGAACAAGAAAGTGATGCATGATGAGCAAAAAGACAAATTTGATCAAATGATGATCTATTGATTTGATATCTAGAATCTCTAGAATATCATGAAATATGAGATATGAGATGATATCATGAAATTTTCATGAGATGATTTACAAATGAACAAGCACCTTGTTTATATAGGCAAGGTGAGAGGAGGTAGGATAACTACCTTGGATGCAAACATTAAATGCCTAATGCATAATTTTAAATGCATAAGTGAAATATTAAATGCCTAGATAACTATAAGCTAATTAATGAGGCATGACCCCATTAATACTAGTTTCTAGAATGCCACCTAGGAAACTAACTCCTAAGTAAACTTATTAATGATGTGAATAGGTCCTCACTAAGAACTAGTTAGGAAATAACCCCATTCACACTAACATTGTCCAATTCATCATCAATTAGATATTAAGAATAACTTCCCCTTGAGCACATACAATGACCACAACATGCATGCCCAAATTTGGTACAATGACCACAACATACATGCCAAAATAATTTATAGTCATAATACAACTTCTAAAATTTTGTATTGAGGTAATGATTCCATTCTACAATACCCATATGCAAGTAACTTTAAAGAACATGATACCATGTGTATATTTTTAATGCCCACTAGCATGGAAAATGTGAAACAAACTCATTATCACCTTTACAATTTATCAACTTACTCATATCTTGTCTCCCCAATTAGCCCCATGGTTCCTCCAACTCTATAAATTCTAATACAAATGAATTTATTTCTTACAATCAAGTGGAGAATATTAAATAATTCGAAGGGCCATGCATTCTATCTATCTTTACAACCATATTGGTGGATTTCTTCCAACACTTAGCCAAACAATGGTTATCTAAGCCATAAAAGAAACATGGATATAAATAATAACATTCTTGAGCTACATGGGCTCTCTTTTTGTAAATGATAAAAATAATATAAAACTTACCTCTTGAATACCTTATTTTATACTTTTTTGGACTCCTTGAATCCCTCCATGGGATTCCCTTAAGCTTTTTTTGGAAATTCTAAGGTGATAAAGTACTACTTCTTCCTTTGGAATGATCCCCTCTCATGCAAGAAAAGTTGAAATCCTCTTCATTTTTTTTTCTTATGTCACATTGCTTTCCTCTTCTTATTTACAACTTGTAACCATCTATATCAAGTAATGGAATGGAAAATTACAATACCCCTCTTCATAGATTTAATGTCTTCTTTTTCTTGAAGTCTCATTTTCCTCCTTTGAGGTGTTGACTATTTTTCTCTCTTTAGAAACCCACTCAACAAATTGAGGCTTAAAACAACTCTTTTATTTAGTGAAAGTAATGATATTGTTACCTTAGATGTGTTTTTTTCCTTAGTGGCTTGGGCTCCTTTTCTTTGCAATATTTTATTATTGCTACACTTTTTAAACATTCTCCAACCTCATTTATACCATAAAAATATCCCAAAGATGCATGTTGAGGTCTTACTACAACCTCTATTGGATTTACTAGACCATACCCATTCTTTCCAAGTCCTTTTCCATATAACCCATCTTGGTTAACATTTTAAAACTAAATAATTTCTTATGACTTTAAAAGATACCAAAATGTTCTTTAAGGGAAGGATGTGAATATGGTGGAGTGTTTGTTGGATACACATCCATTTAGGTTTGTGCATCTCCCTTAGATAATTCTTTTTTCGACCTCTTAAATATTTCATCAACTTCTTTCAATTGCAACTCTTTTATGATTCCCATGAGGAAGTATCCATGGCTTATTAATCAACATTATAATTCTTCACTCTTCTTGCAAATATCTCCACAAATTCCTTAATCCTATATTATCCATTTTGAGTAGCTAATTATCTCTTTCTAGGTCTTCAACTCTTTCCCTCTTTAACTCATTTCTCATGGTTGTGATCTTGCAAAAAAAATTGTGCTTTTGGTAATAAAAATGAGAAAGACTACAGACACAATATGGTTTTACCAAATCCTCAAGCATAATAAAATTTGGTCAAATATTATTTTATTTGTAAATAAGGTCTCTAGATATTCTACTAGACTATTATCGACTTATATATTATGAATTATTTCAATGTATGATCCCATATTTTATGGCCAATTAATAACACAAAACACTTGAAAATGGGTGAATCCACAACTTCTCAATTGATTATCATTATTGATGATCTAAACCATCTACCCCAAAGCCTTAATGTAGAGACTTGAATCCTAAGGATAAGGAATTTCAACTCAAGACTAAGGAGCTTCTTGCTTAGCCAAGACACCAATCTACATCCAAGAAAGAATGCACCACCACTTGTACTTTTTATATCATCAACATATCTTTCCCAATATGCATCTGTATAAGCACTCAGAGAAAAATCAATATCCTTTGGATACCACAAACCATGTTCCAAAGTTCCTTGCAAGTATTTGAATATCTTCTTCACTGCTACACTATGTGACTCTCTAGGATCTTCTTGAGATCTAGCCACAAGATAAATTGCATGCATGATATCCGATCTAGTAGTAGTTAGATATAATAGTCCTCCAATCATTGATCTATACTTGCTCTAATCAACCTTAAAAGATTCATCATTCTTACTTAGCTTGCAACCAGTAACTATAGGGGTACATACTAGTTTAGAATCTTCTATTCCAAACTTCTTCAACATTTCCATGACATACTTTGATTGTGAAATGAATATACCTTTTTTTGTCTGATTGATTTGCAGCCCAAGGAAGAAATTCATCTTCCCAAACATAGACATCTCAAACTCTTTCTGCATCTTTTCTATAAATTTCTTACATATAGCTTCATTTCCTCTAAATATTACATCATCAACATACAAAACCACAATCAAGATTTGATCTTTTTCAACTTTGAAATAAAGATTGCTATTTGTGGTACCTTTATTAAATCCTTGTTGTATCAAGTACCTATCCAACCTTGCATACCAAGCTTTGGGATCTTTCTTCAAAACTTATAATTCCTCCTTCAATTCGTAGACCATATCTGGTTTGTCTAATAATTGAAATATTTCTGGTTGTTTAATGTATACTTCTTCCAACTTACCATTCAAGAAAGCAGACTTCACATCCATTTGATAAACTTTGAAATCCTTATGTGTTGAAAAATCCAAGAACATCCTGATAGCTTCCATCCTTTCCATCAGATTAAATTTCTCCTCAAAATCTATTCCTTCTACTTGTGAGTAGCCCTTACACATAAGCCTTGCCTTGTTTCTTACTAATTCTCCATTCTCATTCAGTTTATTTTGGAATACCCACTTAGTTCTAATCACATTCTTGTTTGTTGGTCTTGGGAAAAGTTCCCAAGTCTAGTTCTTCTCAATCTGTAGTAGTTCTTCCATAGCCTTGATTCAATACTCATCTTTGCATGCTTCAATCATTGTTTTCAGTTCAACTTTAGAAAGTAAACATAGATTTACGTGTTCTTCAATGACTTTTCTTATTGTTAAAACACCTTTTCTTTTGTCACCAATGATCTGATCTTCAAAATAGTTCTTCTACACATACTTGGGAGTCTTAGGGATCCTTTATGGAGCTTCTTCCTCTTCAATCTGAACTTCTTTTTCCTTACCTTCATCTCTATCATTTTCTCTACAAGAGGACTCATCTGATTCATATCCATTTATCACCACTAAGTTCTTCTACAAGTCTTCATCCATTTTGACACTTGCACTCTTAACAATATTCTTCAACCTTTTGTTGTAGCACCAGTAAGCTTTGCTTCTTATAGAATATTCAAAGAAGATACCTTCATCATATCTTGTATCAAAATTTCCTAAGTTTTCATCTCTTCTGATATAATACTTGTTTCCAAACACTCTAAATTATTTGATAGTAGGAATCCATCTATACCACAACCCATAAGGAGTCTTTGCACTATTTTCTCGTGCTTGAACTCTATCAAGTATGTAGACAACAGTATGAATTGTTTCTCTCAAGTAGACTTCTAGTAGGTTTTCCTCTTTCATCATTATTTATGTAGCTTCCTAATCAGTCCTATTCTTTCTTTCAACCACTCCATTCTAATGAGGAGTCCTAGGGGTAGACAAATGCCTCTTTATCCCATAATTCTCACAAAAATTGTTAAAATCATTGGAGGTGAACCCCACCTGTATCAAACCTAAAACATTTGATTTTCATGTCCATTTCATTCTCAACCATAACTTTGAATAATTTAAACTTATCTAGAGCTTCTAATTTTTCTTTGAGAAAGGTAACCCATGTCATTCTAAAATTATCATCAATCAATAGCATGAAATACTTGTCACCTTGAAGCCTTCTTACTCTGGTAGGACCACAAAGATCTGTATGCACCAACTCCAACAATTTGGAAGTATATTGTTCTATGAATTTGAAACTTCTTCTTGCTTGCTTCCCAATCTGACATTCCTTGTAGACAACATTGATAGGCTTTGTAATCTTTGGTAGATCTCTCACAACTTGAATTGAACTAATCCTCACTAGGATATCAAAATTGATGTGACACATCCTTCTATGCCATAGCCAACATTCATTAATTTGAGTCATAAAGCAATGAGCATCATCACCTTTAAGCTGATAAACATTTCCATCTATCATTCTTCTAGTAGCAACCATAGTTTCAAAGCCTTTTTTGATCTCACATCCATCATCTTGAAACATAAGATTATATCATTTGATACACATGTGTCCAACACTAAAGAGGTTATGTATCAAACCCTTAACACAAAGAACATCATCTATATTATGCTTGCCATCAAAACTGATAGAAACTTTTCCACATATCTTAGAAAATGTATCATCACCAAACTTAAATAGACCTCCTTCATATTTCTCAAGTCTAACAAGCTTAATTTTCTCACCGGTCATATGATTTGAGCATCCACTATCTATGATCCAATAGTTCTTCTCCTTTCTAGCATGAAGAGCAGTCACCATAGAATTGTGACTGCTTCCAGATTACTTTCCTTCACACATCTCTAAAAGTTAGCAAAATTAGATTCAAATTTCATAGCCATGAACACGCATTCACTATCCTCATCATCCCCATAGTCAATTCATCATTAGATATACTGGCATCTTCTCTAACATATATCCTTTTTGAATTTCTTTACCTTTATTTTCTTTTTTGTCATTTAAAGCTCTATTTGGACATCTTGAAGTGTAATGACCTATCTTTCCACAACTAAAACATTTGAAAGGAAACTTACCTCTGTACTTTCCAATAACATTTTTCATTTTCCTCACAAATTTTTCTTGTACATCATCAACATCCTCTTGATTTGATTCTTTAGTCTTTTCTAATTTTATAGCCTTAAAAGTAGTCTCAACTTTTGTATTACTTGGACCAAACTCTCTCATTTCAAAAGTAGATAAAGCACCATACAACTGATCTCTAGATTATTTGCTTAAATCTTGAACTTCCACTAGCATAAAATTTATGGCTATAAGATTTAGGAAGAGTTTTTAGTACCTTATTTACCACTTCTTCTTCTTCAAGTTTTCCACCAAAACCTCTGATGGAATTGGAAAATTCGTCCACCTTCTGCATGTAGCTTGTAATGTTTTCATCTTCAGACATTCACAAGTTCTCAAATGTGATCTTTAGATTATGCATCTTAGCTTTCTTGACCTTATCATCTCCTTCATAAATACTTTCCAACTTTGTCCAAATATCTCTAGCTGATTTCAAATTCATAACATTCACAAGTTTAGTGTTAGAAAGACCACTTAAAAGAGCATACATTTCTTTATCATTGTACTCATAGGCCTTGATCTCATCATCAGTAATCATACCACTAGAAGGCATAGTATATCTAGCCTCAACTGACTTCCAAATTCCAAATCTAAGAGATACTATGAAAATTTCCATCCTTTTCTTCTAGATATCATAGTCTAATCCATCAAAGAAAGGAGCATCCCTCTTGTGCGCCATCCAAGATCTACCTCAAGAGGTTAAGCTTTCTTCCAAGGAACCTTGCTCCAATACCAATTGTTGAATGCACAAGACAACTAAGAGGGGGGTGAATTAGTTGTACATTGAAACTTCAATACCCCTTTTAAACATTAAAATCCACATCAAATTAATAACCTTTAAACTGTTAGAATGATTTAGCATGAAGGAAAATAACAAAAACTAAAACACATCAACACCATGCATAATAGAACACCATATTTACATGGAAAACCCAAGAAGGGAAAAATCGTGCATCGAGGATTAGCTCACAATATAAAGTAATTGAAATACCGAATACAATAGGCTCACTACTAGAGAGCTCACTTCCCAGAAGAAAGAAAGGCTCATTGCCAGATTATAGAAAGAATAAAAGAAGAATATTATAGTGATAAATCCATCTAAATGCAGCAAAAAATTCCACCACAACATCACCAACACATTCACAACATTCTTGAAGATTGTAGACACCTTCTGCTCACTGCTTCTAGTAGTCTAACTCATTAAAGCTCGCAAATTCTTTGCAATTCACATTATACAATCTACACACAAATCCTCCATCAACACAACACTTATTTATACCTTATTCAGCCTTGAAAACATTCTCCAAGGTCATCTATTCACCTCAACCATGTAAATCCAAATTAGGTTTGCAATAAGCATTCCCGGGGTGAAAAGAAATGAAAGTGGACCACACCACATATAAACTTGGAACCAAATAATAAATATACACCACATGATGTAGAGAAATATGGTTAATACCATAAAATTCCTATATTCTTGGCAATAATCAAGTACACAACTGAAATTCTTTATTCTTGAGGCAATCTCAATCCATTAACCTTGAGCAATATGGGCTCCAACTTACACAAATGGACTGCAATATCTATTAGACTTGGTAAATAATTTAAAAATCCTTAGATTCATCCCAAAAAATAATTACAACCATCCAAAGATCAGACAACAATTATTTAAGGCCAACCATAAATGAACTATGCATAGCTTTGTTCAAACATCAAGAAAACCATGTTTTCTTTTACTACTCTCCACCAAAATGAAACACACAATCTAGCATAACTCATGCAAATGAATAAATGAATATTATTAATTTAAAGGGTTTTTAGAACATGTAGAAAACAAAACTTTTCACCAATTTTTATCACTTTTTTATGGTGGAATAAAAAGATATGAATTTTTCTTATCTGCTGGAAACTTTAGTTCCTGAACTGGGTAGTCTTCACCAAAATTGTCATAAATCAATCAAACCCCAATGAAAATTGATAAAAAAAAGTTAAAATGAAACTAGATTCACATATCTAACATTTCCAATATGTCTTATGTCTTTATTTTATATGTACAATCCGTACCATTCTCTGCAACAACCTGCAACTTCTAGAGAAAACAATCCCATAGGGCTGCCAATGGTAAAATGATCATAACTTTCTCCAAACTAAATAAAAAAAAACAAAACCAATTGAAAATTAAAGATAGTTCATTTCTATATCAATAAAAATCAATTTAAGGTTTGTAAAACTTCATACAAATCTTTACCATGTAAAAGAACAAGGAAGAACATTGGAAATTGTAGAAAAAATCATGTCTTCCTTCATAAATTCTTGTTCAAAACTACATTCCAACCCCCCATTCGACTTGGAGGCCCATTTTTATGCTTGTAAAATCAATTTATGCTCCAAAAAACCTAAAAATACCATTTAACAACTTTTAACAAACTTTTAAAAAGTTGTCATTTAACAAGAAGAGTTGTTATGACAACATTTGACAACTTTTGACAATGTTTTCATTTTTCAACTAAATGTGATAGGGAGAGGGGTTGGAGGAATCAATCACTGATTCCTACTCTAGGTATCACTTGGAAGACCTCCTTGGTGCCTTTCTGCTCAACCTTAACCTATAGGAACTCCTTCTTTCCTATGTTCCCTTGGTTCTCTTGGCCAACCTCTCTACCTTGTCAGTTTTCATCTACCAAGCCATCTTTGATACAACTCCTCCATTCTTCCTTTAACCCTTAATCCTTCCTAAAGGTTAAAACCTCAAAAACATTGAACAAAACTTTGCAGGGGTGTGAGGGTGATACAAAGGCTTCAAAACATCTCATCTTTTTCCCTTAAGACCCTCCTAACTCCACTTAACCATCGCTTACACCAAACCCTACTTTTGGGCTACTAGCCTAAGAGCCCAATTAGGCCTCTGAACGGGGATAAAATGCAATTTCCCTTAAAACCCACCAAAGAATTA
>VDFB02075919.1:62597-79065 GCA_007258455.2 Sequoia sempervirens | reverse complement strand
AGTCTTTACAACATTTCTTCCTTAGGATTGCATTCTCAACTTGGAACCCTAATAGAATATGTTTCCTTCATCATGGGTTTGTAAAGAAAGGACTTGAAGACCTTCCTTTGAAGTGGGAACTGCTTTGACTTCCCCTTGCCTAGGGGCATGACCTTCCTTTCAAATTCCTTGATGAAGTGAACATCTTCCAAAAGGATTCTTTGATGACAAATCACTCTTATGCAGAATAATTGTTTTGAATTGTGTGTCCATTGGAAAGTTTGGACCTTTTCTTCTGTGTCTCTCTAGGGACCCTTTCAAAAAGCTCTTCCAAACAATGGACCTTTTTCTGCTGCTCAGCTCAGGCAAATGTGCCGATTGAGAGGCATTCCATCTGCCCCTTTCCTTCAGGTGGTCAAGCTCCGAGGGCATCCTCAAGCAGACCTTACTCTTTTAAACAACGCGATCCTTGAGGGACTCCTTTGAAAGTGGGGTTCCTAAGTGATCCTTTGTTCTTCGGTCTCAGGTGTGACCAAAATACCTCTTTGTGACACGCTTCATCCGTGGTAGAAATATCGCCACTTTAGACATGTACAAGTCCAAGGGTAGATGGGGTCACCACTTTAGACACACTCTATCTATGGGTAGACGTGTAGCCGCTTTAGACACATTCTATCTGTGAGTAGACGTGTCGCCGCTTTAGACACATTCTATCTACGAGTAGACGTGTCGTCGCTTCATACATGCTCTATCTGTAGGTAGATGTGTCACCGCTTCCTGCCTCTACAGAGTCTACTTCCTTGGGGCTTCCTCCATGCGAGAGATCTTGGGGGTTGCCTCCTTGCAAGTCTGTGGGCCTATAAGACGCTTTGTTCCAAATCCATAGTTTCGAGCAGCTATGGATTCCTTCACATCTCCTGCACCCTCAGGTATTCCAGACTGAGTACTGCTTCCTCGATGGTTCAGGTATACTTTTCTAACCCTACTCTCTTCTTGATCTACTTTACTGACCACTCATCACTACTCATACTCACTAAAGTGGGGGGAAAATGTATAAAAGCGAATTTGCACCCTAGGTGCAATTCCCCTTTTTTCCTTTATACAATTTAGAAAACCAAAGTCGAAGGCTTAAATCTACTTAAGGCCACTGTTGGTAGTCCACGTGGAGCCTATTTTGTGTCAGTGGAGGTGTTTCTGTCTGGGACGCCCACATGGCACGCAGATGTCCGCGCGACACGCTTACGTCTCTGATAGATTCCTGTTGCTGAGCTAGCAGAGGCATTATTCTTCCCATTGACAACGAAGTTGTAATGCCTCCTTCAACTGACCGACCCAAATATGGCCATTTTCATCTTCATTCCTTTATATTCATTCTTCCATTTTGCATTTTGACTCTTGACAGCTTCACTTGAACTCTTGAACAGACTTAGCTTCCATACTCTCACTCTCACAAGCTCACTTTCACTCACTTCCAAGCATTCCAAGCATTCCATTGCAGCAAACATCACACTCCATCAACTCGATAGAGCATGTTTGGGATCACGCCATATGCAGCAGAGGCTTGATTTCCTCTCATTTTCTCCCCCAAGTAGCCTTGAGTGCTCTTGGTGAAGGTGGTAAGCTTCCCTCTCCTCTCCTCTATCATTTGGTAAGTAGCATAGTACTGCATTGTAGTGTTTGTGTTTTCGTTACATTGCTTCTTTATCTCTTTCTTTTGGTTGTCTATGGTGGTGGAAACACCTAAATAGGGGTTTGACTGAGGTAGGCCCCTATACAACCCCCCAACATTTTCCCTTGTTGTGTGTAGGTGTGCAAGCTCTTGGAGAATCAACTGGCAGACGAGTTCATTGTTAATTTGCTGGGCCGTTAGCTAGTTTTTAGTGGCTTAACCTTATTTTTATTGTTGTCTGGTCATACGGACTATAGTGTACTTTTGAGATGCCAACACGCTACGTTGTCGTCCAAAGTTTGCGCTTCTGTCCTCGGATAGAGAGCTTTCTGAGATGAAGTGTTAAACCTAGAAACTAGCCCACCTAGCCTCTTTCTACATTTCGGTCCTGTTGATTAGTTGAGAGGCCCTACGGTCCTTGTTACCCTTGCCTTACATACGCCAAACACTACATTTAGCTGAGGTAAGTTAGGGAAGCCTCTCACGTCTTGACCCTCCATGACCTGGGGTTTTGCACGCGGTGGTCCCCCTCTCTTACACAACCTTACCACAAAAAGGAAAGAGGGGAGGTGGGCTAAGGAATTTAAGGTAGGCTCCCACTGGGAGTTTAGCATGCAAAAATTTCCAAGTTGTGAGTTAGGATTGTGCATTTGCTTTGGATTTCCAAATTTGCATGTTGAGTAAATTCCACTTGGATCTTCTAAAGTTACATCTCTAAAAAGAGATAAGTTGACTTGAAAGAGACAAGTAAGGAGTCAAATTTCTATAGAGGACCTTGAGAGAAAATGTTCAAATACAACTACCATTAGGCCACCTCCAATATTTAAAAAAATTAGAGTGACAACTAGTGGCCATGAGGATAAAGAGATCAGGAGGGATCATATTTTGGATTTCCAAAACAATGGGCTTGTCTTTGCTATTAAGATTAAAGAAAATCCTAATTTGTTGCCATGATTTCCATGTAAAACTAGTGGGATCCCATAATTCATCGAACACTTGGATACCTTTCTTGAAAAAATGCCTGGCTTTCATCCTAGAAATCTTGGCAAGAGGCTAGTTGTTTTCTTGAATCAATTGGTTCCACCAAATTAACGAGGATGCAAAATTGAGCCCATGGCTAAAGGACTAGTTAGGCCAAGATAATTTTTGTGAGACCATTTTCCTCACTTTCCATATACAATTGAGGGGGGTAAATCCATGGAGTTTAACATGATGGGCTAGGAGGATCTTGTCAGTCCATTATATAGAACTCTAGGCTTTTCCAGAGGTTGTTGTTTGTATGTGGTATCTAATCAATGATTTCTAAGGGGCGTTACCATCCAAAGCTTTTCCTATCCATTTAGCTAATATGTATATGCCTTGAATAAAAAAATCAATGATTCCCAACCCAACCTTTTCCTTAGGAAGAATATAATGAGACCAAGAAGTGGCTGGCACCTTTTTTATTTCCCCATTTAGACCAAATAAAATTACAAATGAGCTAGGTAAGCTGATTATAGCAGGCTTTGAAAGGTAGCCAATAAGAGGAGGTATAGACATGACTATCCAAGAGGAATTTGTTAGCCACCTTTATATGCCCAACCATTGAAATAAATCTATTTGTGCATGCTAGAAGTTTGGATTTAAATTTCTTAAAAAATCATCTCTGAATGTCCTTCAAGGAAACTCCTATCCCAAAGCGAATGCCTAGATATCAAGTAATGGAATCGTGTTTGATCTCTTTCCATTTGTTGGGAATCCATGGTGGCTGGGGGTTGGGACTAGTCATCCAAAATTTGATTTTGTGCATTGCTAATTTGGAGCTTTAAACATTACAAAAAAAATCAAGGATATCGAGTAAATTATGAATGTCTTTAGCCAAAATTTGGATGAATATCATACTATCATCAAAAAAATGGGGGTTAAGAGCCATATTATTACCAGGGAGTGAGATTCCATGAATAAGAAAATTTGAATGGGCATGTTGGAGGAGGTACCCAAGGGCATCAACATTGAGCACACAAAGAAAAGGGGCAAGAGGGCAGCCTTGATGAATGGATTTTTGGAGGGGGAATTGGGGGAATAGGACTCCGTTAATAGCCACTATTGCATTGGCATCCATGAACAACATTTGGACATGATCATAAAGGTTAGGACCAAATCCTATCCATTGGAGCATTTTGAGGATTAATGACTTGTAAGGAAGCTAAGGTAGCGAAGCAACTTCCTACACTAATATTGAGAGGAGAATAATGCAAAAATTTATAGATCTTTGATAGTTACAGAAACTTAAACATAAATAAACATACATATCAAGCATACCACAACATAGTGATTTACATGGGGAAAACCATTTTGGGAGAAAAACCCCACACTCCAAAAGTCGCCCAATATATTATTCAGAAATCACAAAGATTACAATATACTTGCAAAGCAAGCTTCTCATAGGAGTATCACTAATCAGAGATATAGAGGCAACACGACCGCTATCATACTCTTAGAATATATCACAATAAACAGTCGTAATACAACGCCCTCATAAAATAGGGTTTCCTTCTAGGGAAAGTCAAGACAAAAAAATATTGACCATCAGATCTAAGACCTATTGATGAACGATCTAGATTTACAATAATAAAATATACATAAATTGTGGCTTTCAGGGGTTCTTCCCTTGAAACCCCATAGGGGGATACCCCCTACACCCCCCATGCTAATGTATCAACAATACTTTATGTATTTGCAAGGTTGAGACACATTTTCCCAACAAATCTCCCACTTGTCAAACACCTTGCAAAAGCAACAAGAGGGTGTATAAACATCATCTCTTAATTGCTAGGGGCCGAAAGGCCCAGAATATAAACACCATCTGAACTTCTCTATGCTCATAGGCTTAGTTAAAGAATCAACAACATTTATCAAAGTCTCTACCTTAACCGACTTCACCTTGTCATCTTCAACCATATCTCTAACAAAATGATATTTTACATCAATGTGCTTGGTTCGGGCATGAAATGTCAGGTTCTTGGCTAGACATATCACATTTTGATTGTTGTAATAAATTTTAACTGTACCTTGTTTAATTCTAATATATGAACACAGTATCTTAAGCCAAATGGATTCTTTATGAGCATGAGTAACTACCATATACTTTTCTTCAGTAGTGGACAAAGTAACTACAACCTGTCGCTTACTCATCCAACTAATTGCACCACCAAATAAAGTAAACACATAAGCACTGGCGGATCATCTGCTATTAATATCACCTGCTCACTTTGAATCCACATAAACATGAATATCAAGGGAAATATCATCTTTATTCATATTACTATGATAACACAAGGAATATTGTGAGGTACTACACAAATATCTGGAGACTCTTTTAACTGCATCCTAATGAACTCTACCAGGATTAGACATAAATCTAGAAAGAACTCCAACTACTTGGGCAATGTATGGTCTAGTACAAACCATAGCATACATTAAACTTCCAATTGTACTCTAGTAAGGCACTTTTCTCATGTCTTCCATATATGATGGGGATGTTGGACAATCTAAAATAGATAACTTTGTTCCAACTGAAACAAGAACACACAATGGGACCTACAATCCTGTGTATCAAACCTTTGTACAATTGAATTGACATACTTACTTTGGACAAGCCATAGTTTTCTATTCACTTAATCTCTTCTAATTTTCATCCCAATAATGTGTTTAGATGCACCAAGATCTTTCATTTCAAACTCAACAACAAGTTGAGATCAGTTTTGAAATCATACCTTTCCCTCTACCAAAAAATAACATATCATCAATATATAATACAATAAACATGAAACGATCACCATCAGTTTTATAATAAACACAATGATCTAATTTAGAATTCTCAAATTTGAAACTCAACACATATGTATCAAATTTTTGGTACCACATCCTAGGACTTTGTTTTAGGCCATACAAAGATTTCTTCAATTTGCAAACTAGTTTACTTTTACCTTTCACCACATAGTGCTCTGGCTGTGTCATATAAATATCCTCCTCCAAGTCACCATGAAGGAAAGTATTTTTCACATCCATTTGCTCAACCTCTAAATCATAAACAACAACAATAGAAAGAAAAATCTAATGGATGTCATTTTTGCAACAGGAGAAAATATCTCACCATAATCAACACCCTCAACTTGAGAGTAACCTTTGGCAACCAACCTTGCTTTTTATTTCTCAAGACTTCCATCTGAACCGATATTTTTCTTGAACACCCATTTGATATCAACAAGTTTTTTCCTTTAGGAAATAGTATAAGATCCTATGTATCATTCTTTTTCAAAGCTGCCATTTCTTCATCCATAAAAATATTTTAGAATTTTGCATCATTCATACCTAATGCCTCTTCTACCGATTTGGGCTCATCCATGTTAGTATTGAAAAAAAAACATCTCCAATCATCAGGTGAATACCTTTCAAGTGGTTGTCTATTCCTTGTAGACCTATGAAAAAGCTAAGTTGGAGGTTCTTCCTCCTCTTCTAAAGATTTAGAGCTAGATGAGCTCTCCTCAACTTCATGTCTATCCATGGGCCTCGATTCAACGTTCTCAGGTGTAGGGGGAAATTGAATCACATCTTCCTATTTACTTTGTTTCAACTGCAATGTAATAAAATAAGGCTTATTTTCTCTAAAAATAACACTTCTACTATGTATTACCTTTTGTGTAATAGGATCCAAAAGATTTTATCCTTTTACACCATAATTGTATATGATGAAGATACATTTCACAACCTTGTTCTCCAACTTTGTTCACTTCTTCTTTCGTACATGTGCATATGCCTCAACCAAAAACTCTAAGATGTCTTAATGAAGACTTGTGGCTCGACTATGCCTCTATAGGTGTCTTATCAACAAGAGCTGCTATAGGATACCTATTAATTAGATAACAAACAGTGACAACAACTTTAACCTAAAACCTTTGTTCTAGACCAACACCACTCAACATACTCCTAGCCTTCTCCATCAATGTCATGTTCATTCTTTCTGCAACTCCATTATGTTGTGGAGAATATGGAGTTATCTTCTGTCTCTGCATACCACAATCTTTATAGAATTTATCAAAATCATTAGAGCAAAATTCACTGCCATTATTAGTCCTCAAACATTTTATTTTCTTTCCACTCTACAACTCAACCATTGCTTTAAATTCTTTAAATTGACTGAAAACTTTATATTTAATCTTTATAAAATATACCCATGTCCTACTATAATCATTAATAAATGAAACATAATATGTGGATTTACCAATTGAAGGAACATCTACATGACCAAACACATTATAATGACTAAGATCCAATACACCAAAAGATTTATGAGAACTCAAGTAAAACCGAACCCAAATTTGTTTTCCATAAATATAATTCTCATAGAAATCAAATTCAAGATTACAATCAGACAAACCTTCAACAAGGTTTTTATTTTTCAAGGTCCTTAGACCCCTTTCTCCAATGTGACCAAGTCTCTGGTGCCATAATATAGTTTTCTCTGTAGGTAAATTTTATTCAGAAGAAAGAGCACCCTTGGGTACCCAAAAGCCATGACCATCTACTAAAGGTGAAACCCTCACCTCTTCCACAAACTTTCTTTTCACAAAAGTACTATTACACTCAATAGTGCATGCATCAAGCTTATACAATGTGCCATATCTGACACCTCTAAAAATCACCATAGCACCTCTAACCATCTTGCATCCTGCATCAAAAAATACTACCTGCACACCTACATCTATTAGTTTGATCACATATAACAAATTTCATGCTAATCTAGGAATGTGCAACACACCATTAATCCTTTTTAGTCTACCATAAGGAAACTTGATTTTAATTTTACCACATACAACAATATTTAAATAAGAATCATCACCAAAGAATGCCTTATCTCCATCAAATTCTTCATATTTAGAAAACCAATCTCTAATAAAAGTCATATGGAAGTATGCACTTGAGTCAATTAACCATGCATCATTACTTGCATGAGTTATGAAAGCTACAATGAATGCATCACCATCTTCCTTCTTCGACTCATAATCAAAATTGAATCTTTTCTTTTTCTTCTTATTTTCTTCTTTGCATTCCTTAAGAATATGTATAGGCTTACTGATGAGTCCAAATAATGACTCATTTTTTATAGGGTTTATCATATATTTGTTGTTGTTACTATGGAACTTTAGTACCTGGTTATTGACACTCTATGTTATTTCCCTAAATTTATGATCTTTGGGCATGAACTTATCACTGTGAATTTTGATAGTATTAACTTGCTATGTGATATATCTATATTAATTTTACATGTGATTGAATGAATTTTATTCTAAGGTGATTATGGATATACAATTTTTTTGTGCACGCTAATGTCATTATGCAGGTTCACATTAAGATGCAGATATAAATGAAGCTTGCAAGGTGGAAGATGTTCATGCCAGCTGGCCGGTTGCTAAAGAAGTCAAAAAGATGGTCATTAAGGAGATCACGTCTACTAGTTGAGTAGATTTAGGAGGTGTTGCTATGTTGGATCCTCATTGAGGCAAGTCTGGTTTGACTAAATCTAGTGCATGCATAACCTCCTTCCTCTTTTTCATGCTTTCAATAAATGGCGTCCTCCTATTATGATGGAGTCAATTTCCCAGTTAGTTAGGGTTAATTGGAAGCTTTCCTTCTATAAATAATGATCAAATGTACCTTTTCACAAGGTTGGATGTTCTGATATTGTACTTGCATTTTTAGTTTCAAGGAACACAGTCATGTTTCTATTATGATGTACTAATGTTTTCAATGAATAAAATGATACTTTGATTTGTTGTGTCTAAGTTAGCTTAGGGAAGACTCATTCAAGGAGGCCCACTTGGTGAGAATTCCATCCATTCAGTTTAGTAGTTACTTTTCTGTTTAGTAATTAGCTATAGTCCTAGCAACCATCTGTTCCTGCAACCATTGGAACTCTATTCTATGTTTGTTCCTATGGCCAAGGAAGATAGAGTAAATTCCTATCTATTTTCTTAGATTCCTATTTTTGTCATTCATCTCAGTTCAATTTAGTTGTTGATTCATGCTTAATACTTATGCTAATTCCTTTCAATAATTTTACTTTCAGTACTGTTTCCTTTCTAGTTATAAGACAAGGATGACTACAGTTGAGTCCTAGTGCACAGACAATGTTGACCCATTTCAAGTTCATGTCCTTGGGTTGAAAATGAAATGAACCTTCATGATGAGCAAGATAACTACTTAGTGCAGATATCTAATCTCTAAGTTACAACTTTAAGGGCTTAGTTATTGAACCATTAGAGGAGGCCAACACTTACCATGGTTCCAACAAACAACTTTGGACTTTCCAAGAGATTTGGATCTCCCCTTGGACTTGGATTTATCACACTTCTCATTCTTCTTTCCTTTTTCCTTGGGTCTTCCATGAACAATTAGAGATTTCTTGGCACTGATGGATACCTTCCTCCTCATCTCTTCAAAAACTAAAGAACCCACCACATCTTCAGTCTTCAATATGACAGAAGTACTACCGATAACTATAACAAGAGAGTCCCATGAATCATGCAAAGAACAAAGCAATATCTAACATTTCTCCTCCTCATCCATTTTGACATCAACCGATGCCAACTAACCCACCAACATATTTAATGCTTCCAAGTGGTCTATAATTCATCCACCCTCTTCCATTCTTAAGGAATACAATTTCTTCCTCAATAAAATCTTGTTCACTAAATATTTGGCTTGATACATCTCACCAAGCTTATTCCATAGTTTGTATGCAAAGGTTTGAAAATTGATTAAAAATGAGTTTTCCAAGCACAATCTGATTAGACCCTTGGATTTATGGTCCATAACATCATATTGAGTAGCCTGAGTACGATCTTTTGGCCTTGAAACATTCTCATCAACAACATCCCATAGATCTTGATCTATCAATTGATCCTTCATCTTCAACTTCCACATCTCAAAATTATTTCTAGAAAATTTATCCACCTCTATTCTCCTTGATGAACTTGCCATATGAAAATTCCTACAACAAGATCACAAAGTGTCTTTTGCACAATATCCCACTCAAATTTGGATTGGTTCAAAAAACCCAATAACCCACAACTAAAACCAAAGGTGATAAGTCTCTGATACTACTTGTAAGGAAGCTAATGTAGCAAAACAACTTACACTAATCTTGAGAGGAGAATAATGCAAAAAATTATAGATATTTGATAGTTACATAAAATTAAATAGAAATAAACATACATATCAAGCATACCACAACACAATGATTTACATGGGGAAAACCCTTTTAGGAAAAAAGCCCCACACTCTAAAAGCCGCCCAATATATTATTCAAAAATCACAAAGATTACAATATACTTGCAGAGCAAGCTTCTCATAAGAGTATCACCAACCAAAGATCTAGAGGAAACATGACCACTATTAGACTCTTAAAATACATCACAATACACAATCATGATACAACTCCCTCATAAAATAGGGTTGCCTTCTAGGGAAAATCAAGCCAATAAAATATCGACCATGAGATCTAAGACCTAATGATGAACAATCTAGATTTACAATAATAAAATATATAAAATGTGGCTTTTGGGGGCATTCCCCTGAACCCCCGTCAGGGGGGATGAGCCCCCTGAACCCTATAGGGGGGTACCCCCCTACACCCCCGACACTAACGTATCAACAATAATTTATGTATTTGCAAGGTTGAGACACATTTTCCCAACTTGACCAACATATTCAATCATAGGCTTTATCGAAATCAAGTTTAATAATCAAAGCATCTTGAACAGACTGATGAGCCCATTCTGAAGATTCCCAAGCAAGGATTAAGTTTTCCAAGATAAATCTACCCCCTGAAAAACTAGTTTGATTCTTTTTGCTAATGCTTTAATTATAATCTTGTATGAAATATTGAGAAGCGTGATGGGATTCCAACCATTCATCGAGTCCTCATGTTTTCCTTTGGGAATAAGCTTGATAAGACCTTGGTTGATGAAAGCTCCAAGAGACCCAATTTCTATACCCTCTAAGTACAAATTATAAATGTCTTCTCTAATATGGGGCCAAAGAGTTTGATAAAATTCCATAGGAAGGCCATCCAACCCAAGAATATTCTCTAAAGACAAATTATACAACACGTTATCTATCTCTTCCAAGGAAATGTAATGATTACGAAGGTTACTATAGTCTGGCTGTATTTTACAAGGAATATAGATAGCTAAAGTGTCTTCCAAAGTGGGAATTAAAGGATCATTCTTGGAATCATCAGTAAACAATTGCTTAAAATGTTCATAAAATATTTTCATGATATTCTCTTGGCTGGTATGCTGTAAACCTTCATCCATTTTAATGACAAAAATATGCTCTTTTTTGTGTTTATGTTACATAATTTGGAAGAAAAACTTAGTACTCTTATCCCCCTCTTTTAATCAATGTTAATGAGACCTTAATTGAGAACCTTTTCCCTTATAAGCATCAAGTTTGTGAAGGATATTTTCAGTGTGAGCAACTTTTTGTTGTAAAGGGATAATGTGCAAATTGTTGTCCAATCATTTTCTATCTTGAACCAACTACCCTTTAAGGGATTTCTCAATTCTTCTATGTTTAGCTACATCTCTTGCTAAAGTCTCGAAGAAAGAAGGTGCAGCAAGTGATAGTTCTTTCCCACCAGCTAATCCATCTATCATTTTGGGGTTTAAGCTCAGACTTCCAAATTGTTAAAAGGCCATCAATACAAGCTTGCTTTAGAAGATGAGAAGTGTTAATGTTGTATAGTAAGTCATTGGGTATGGATTCAACTCGATTGAGATAAAGGGTAGTGAATATGGGGAGGTGGTCTAAAAGAGTGCCAAATAAGTCAAGATGAACAAGATGACCTAAATAAGAAGGGAGGATAGGAATATTGGGTGAAATATAAAATCTATCCAAGCGACACATTTTACGAAAAAAAAACCTTCCTAATAATTTATCCAAGTGAACCAATGAGGTCTATGGGAATCATTTTTTACCATGATAGGATCATGTATACCTAAAGAATTTTGAGCTAGATTCCAAGCTTCAAATACGAGTTGACGCAATCGGGGGTGGTTGCCCCAACTTTGATTGGCTGGGTGCTCCACCATATTAAAATCGCCTCCAAAAACCCACTCAATAGAAGGTAAATTAATACATAACCAATCGCACAATGTTTCTCTTTTGAACGAGGAGTTGGGGGCATAAATAGAACAAAATACTAATAGGTTGCATTGAACTATGGTGGTAGCCCATTATAGAGGAGGGGATTCACTACTCCCACGTCTCTAGGACACAAAAGATCCTAAAGGAAGCAAATTTCCCTCAACTACCTTAGGCTACCCAATAAATTGAAAAGGAAGGGAAAATTGGACTCTGGTTTCTTTATGTTTTATGACAGAGGTTTTCTAGAATTGGGTGATCAAACCACAAAGGTCTCAGACTGTAGACCAACTAGCTCTCAGCCAAAGGATGCTAGTGCGTGAGTCGAACTACAACATGTCGTGTTGTAGTCTTAGAGGTGTGTTGGCGTCTCATACAAATAGAGTGTTGGGTTTACAAAATGAAACTCATAGGGTGAGATAATGACCCAAGAGTTCTAGTTTGAAATTTTAACAGAGAAATTTATATGGAAATACAAAAAACAATGAGAAGAATACTATAACTTATATGTTGAAAGGCGCAAGACGACTGAGAGGGGGGGTGAATCAGTTGTCTCAAATTACAATCACAAATCTCAAACACTTATCAACTTCAATCTGTTATTAAGTATGAGCATGAAATGCAAATAAAAAAAAGCAATATTAATACAAGAAACACCAAATTTACGTGGAAAACCAAATAAGGGAAAAACTATGGTGAGGATTAACTCACAATATAAAGTAATTGCAAAATTGATTACAAAGAGGCTCACTGCCCAAGATAGGATTCACTGTCCAACAAGGAGGCTCATTGCCTACATATATAGAAAGATAGAAATAAGAATGTTACACATAGAACACTTTCTCAATGCAATAGAGGATCCACCACAACAACTTCCACACATCTACAACCTTGATCAGAGAATTGCAGACACCATTAGCTCACCACTTTCAAGAATATAACACATTAAAGTAATACTAACTCAATTCAATTTTTGCACACTCTTGCTTCTCACACTTGTGGCTTCATCAATCCATAACATCTCGACTTAACTTGTATTTATACCATCTTCAACCTTAGAAACTTTCTCCAAGGTTGGCTACACATGCTTCATTTTACAAATTCAAATTAGGTTAGAAACTCAACATTCTTGTGGTGGAAGAGAATGAGAGGAGATCAAACCAACACTTAACCATGACCCAAAACAACGTCTCATATCAATCACACACTTCCTCAATCGATACTTATCCTTCGCATGTTGTGTAAACACCAGGTTAGCCAAACCTAATGAAAACACCAATGAACTTTGAAGTACATGCTTTCGCAACAAGAGGATAAAATGTAGACCACATAACATGCTTAACCATACGATATAACACATCTTAGATGCCTTTAGATTCATCCGCATCAAATGCAACAACCTTCATACACATAACTCTTTCCATCAGTCCATCCAGACTGTATAGACACACACAACAATTCCAAAACTCATCTTCCAGAGTACCAAACCACAAACACCTTTGTCAGAACACATTTTCCATTATTACAAGCTTTCTACCAGATCTACAAGACCTGGAAAAAACCATTAGAGGACTACAAAGCAGATATATTTCTCCTAGTCCTCAAACAAACAACTCTGCCAAACCAGTTCACACACTGGTGAACACAACTTTCACTCTTCATCAAACCAGAAGCTATAATCTAGGATATATCACCCACGTACATCCATAAAAATACTTCAGATCCACACAAGCATAGGATACACACATAAGAAATGCAGAGCACATATTGGAGCACATTCTGAGCATACACACAACTCTGACTTCTCTATTTATTAATTTTCTCAAAAGCACTTGGTAATTCATCATATCAACACACCTGCAACACCATAAGGATAGCTCCATGTACTCACAACATATCAATAGTATCTCAACTATACATGTACCACCTGCAATCACTTGATTCCTTTCTCTGCAACAACTTGTACTGTGTTGACATCAATGACAATATTAATGACAACACCACCAAACTCACTCATACTTGCAACATTATAAATATAAATTATTCTAATAACAAAATGACAAAGAAAATGGGAGAAGAGGGCCAATTCACTGAAGGTCTAGTTCTCTAGAAACCTCGTGAACTGATTATACTTGCACACAAGACAACAAAAAAATGTTGTGGCTGTGTTTTGGACTTTGCCTTACTCAAACAGCCATTTTTGTATTTCTACCTCCATGAATAGCTGATAGACCACAAGATATAGAAATGATAAAGGAATAGAGACAATAGACACAAAATGTAAAGTGCAAAGACAATCTAAATGCTTCTATACAAATAAGATAATGTAAATAAGTAAATAGATTGATATTACCCTCCTTTCTACATGCTTGAGTAGCCGAGAGAGAAAGGCAAAGAGCAAGATAACCATGCCAATGGAGTAGAGCTTTGACAACCTACAATAACAATGGTGTAGGAGCAACAAAATGGTGTAGAAGCAAAGTGAAGAGAGCAAGAGAGTGAACAAAAGTGAAGTATGAAGTGAGAGTGAGTTGAGAATGAGTTGATAAAATAAATGAATAGAGTTAAAAAGGCTATTTAGAGGTAAAATTCCATTTCTAGGTGGCCAATATTTGCAAGGATGTTACAATTCATAGGTTGAAAAGGATGCCTCAATATCCATTGGCCCAAGAATCTCATTAGGATGGAAGCACAATGCATAGACGTCTGCACAATGTATGGGAATCTCTGATAGAAATTCCATCATTGATTCCATCACCGACGAAAGATGACAAGGATACATGAAAATCAAGCAAAGGTGGTGAGTTTTTGCATTATCAAGTTTGTAAGGCTAAAATGAGGTAATATAGTGGGAAATTGCACTAGGTGCAAATTTACACCATTGTATTTTCCCCCACTTTAGCAAGCATATGTGTCTATGCATGTGCAAGCTAAAGTAGAAAGAAATTGAAGAGAATATACCAAAAACTTAGAGGAAGCAATCCTTTGCTTTGGTATACCCTGATGTGAAAGTGGATGAGATCCACCAAGATGTGAAGAGGACACGAGTCTTCGATCTTGCAAAGCCAACTAAAATCTCACCATAAACATGTCAACTACAAACAAACATGTTAGGAGAAAAAGAGAATCATAATAGACACAATTAAGAGACACAATAATACACAATGAGACACAATTTGATCAGATATAAGATAGGTTTGTGGTTACTGTAAATTGCATTGTAGGATAGTCATCGAAAAGACAAGTCTAGTTAGGCTACCCCCAAGCTAGACGCTAAGACATTAGACATCAGACACTGGGACACAAGATGTCAAATATTAGATAGAAGACAAAAATTGCAAGACACCAAATATTTCTTTTAAAAAGAATACTTTCAAGAATGGGTTCTTTCAATGGGGCCCCCTTTTCTCAAGACATCAAGACACCAAGGGACCTTTTTAAAATGACAATCCTTTTGAAAGATACAATTTTCTGCAAGTGATTTTGTCATCAAGGAATCCTTTTGAAATATATTTCATCAAGAAATCCATTGGAAAGAGTGATCCTTTTAGAAAGGAAATTTTTTAGACTCTTTCTTTTTAGAAAGAATACTCCTTTTTTGAAAGGAAAATTTTTACACTTTCACCAAGGGATCCTTTTGAAAGAACTTTTAGTCAAGGAGACCTTTTTGAGAGAATACACCATTTTGGAGAATGAGGGTTTTCAAAAAGGGATTCTTTTTTCAAGGAATTAATTTTAAAGACCCTAGGAATCCTTTTGAAAGAACTCTCCTTGTTGAAAATTAGACAAGAATGATAGCCCCTTAGCATGGTGTGTGTTATGTGAGAGGAGCACATGACATCCTAAGGAGAAAGAATGACAAAGAATGTTGTGGCATGAGATACATGATGAGATGTATTTGTGGTATGTTGTAATACACATGAGGGACAACACATAGAACCACAACATCATGAAGCAGACAAGTAGAGATGAAGAAATCAAGAGACATGGGGATCTGATAATTTGGGGTTAAAATTGTCCATAGATATATAGATAGATATAATATAGTATATTTATTCAAACTATCATTAATCCCCAAATTTCTCATAATGTGAAGAAGAGCACATGAAGACAAAGCAAAATAAAGAATTGAGTCAACATGGGAGAATGCCTAAATTCCCCAACACTTTGTATCATCCTTGATATCAAAAAGTAATATTACTACACATAAAAGAATGATGACACAAATAGAAGAAATGTACGAAAAATTTATGTGACAGTATCCAAGTACTTACAAGGGTAGAAAGGGTCCTCCAGGAAAGATCACAAAACATCAAAAGACAAGCACTAGGGAACACAAACAAAAAAAACTAATCTACATATGCAAAAGGAGGCACCACCCTAGTCCTCATCAACCAATAGATCATCTTTCTCCTAATCTGAATCATTATAGAGGGAAGGAGGATGATCCTACAAGGGAAGGATATCAAGGGCAGTACCCTATGACTCTCCTATGACAAGATCCAAGGAAGAATACCCCTCAAGGTATTCTTCATCAAGATCCTGTGAGGCGAAGGTCATTGATTTTGCAAAAATCAAGGATAGAGCTGAGATATCATCCACTAAGTTGAACATGGAATTATTAGGAGTGCC
>VDFB02075919.1:0-62497 GCA_007258455.2 Sequoia sempervirens | reverse complement strand
ATGTGTTATATTCTTGAAAGTGGTGAGCTAATGGTGTCTGCAATTATTTGATCAAGGTTGTAGATGTGTGGAAGTTGTTGTGGTGGATCCTCTATTGCATTGAGAAAGTGTTCTTTGTGTAACATTTTTATTTCTATCTTTCTATATATGTAGGCAGTGAGCCTCCTTGTTGGACAATGAGTCCTATCTTGGGCAGTGAGCCTCTTTGTAATCGATTTTGCAATTACTTTATATTGTGAGTTAATCCTCACCATGGTTTTTCCCTTATTTGGTTTTCCACGTAAATTTGGTGTTTCTTGTATTAATATTGCTTTTTGTTATTTGAATTTCATGATCATACTTAATAACAGATTGAATTTGATAAGTGTTTGAGATTTGTGATTGTAATTTGAGACAACTAATTCACCCCCCCTCTCAGTCATCTTGTGCCTTTCAACATATAAGTTATAGTATTCTTCTCATTGTTTTTTGTATTTCCATATAAATTTCTCTGTTAAAATTTCAAACTAGAACTCTTGGGTCATTAGCTCACCCTATGAGTTTCATTTTGTAAACCCAACACTCTATTTGTACGAGATGCCAACACACCTCTGAGACTACAACATGACATGTAGTTCGACTCACACGCTAGCATCCTTTGGCCAAGAGCTAGTTGGTCTGCAGTCTGAGACCTTTGTGGTTTGATCACCCAATTCTAGAAAACCTCTGTCATAAAACATAAAGAAACCAAAGTCCAATTTTCCCTTCCTTTTCAATTAATGAGGTAGCCTAAGGTAGTTGAGGGGAATTTTCTTCCTTTAGGATCTTTTGTGTCCTAGAGACTTGGGATTAGTGAATCCCCTCCTCTATAATGGGATACCACCATAGTTCAATGCAACCTGTTAGTATTTTGTTTTATTTATGCCCCCAACTCCTCGTTCAAAAGAGAAACATTGTGCGATTGGTTATGTATTAATTTACCTTCTATTGAGTGGGTTTTTGGAGGTGATTTTAATATGGTGGAGCACCCAGCCAATCAAAGTTGGGGCAACCACCCCCGATTGCCTCAACTCGTATTTGAAGCTTGGAATCTAGCTCAAAATTCTTTAGGTATACATGATCCTATCATGGTAAATAATTATTCCTATAGACCTCATTGGTTCACTTGGATAAATTATTGGGAAGGTTTTTTTTCATAAAATGTGTCGCTTGGATAGATTTTATATTTCACCCAATCTGCCTATCCTAACTTCTTATTTAGGTCATCTTGTTCATCTTGACTTATTTGGCACTCTTTTAGACCACCTCCCCATATTCACTACCCTTTATCTCAATCGAGTTGAATCCATACCCAATGACTTACTATACAAGATTAACGCTTCTCATCTTCAAAAGCAAGCTTGTATTGATGGCCTTTTAACAATTTGAAAGTCTGAGCTTAAAACCCAAAATGATAGATGGATTAGCTGGTGGGAAAGAACTATCACTTGTTGCACCCTTTTTCTTCAAGACTTTAGCAAGAGATGTAGCTAAACATAGAAGAATTGAGAAATCCCTTAAAGGGTAGTTGGTTCAAGATAGGAAATTATTGGACAACAATTTGCACATTATCCCTTTACAACAAAAAGTTGCTCACACTGAAAATCTCCTTCACAAACTTGATGCTTATAAGGGAAAAGGTTCTCAATTAAGGTCTCATTAACATTGATTAAAAGAGGGGGATAAGAATACTAAGTTTTTCTTCCAAATTATGTAACATAAACACAAAAAAGAGCATATTTTTGTCATTAAAATGGATGAAGGTTTACAGCATACTAGCCAAGAGAATATCATGAAAATATTTTATGAACATTTTAAGCAATTGTTTACTAATGATTCCAAGAATGATCCTTTAATTCCCACTTTGGAAGACACTTTGGCTATCTATATTCCTTGTAAAATACAGCCAAATTATAGTAACCTTCTTAATCATTACATTTCCTTGGAAGAGATAGATGATGTGTTGTATAATTTGTCTTTAGAGAAGAGTCTTGGGTTGGATGGCCTTCCTATGGAGTTTTATCAAACTCTTTGGCCCCATATTAGAGAAGAAATTTATAATGTGTACTTAGAGAGTATAGAAATTGGGTCTCTTGGAGCTTTCATCAACCAAGGTCTTATCAAGCTTATTCCCAAAGGAAAACATGAGGACTCGATGAATGGTTGGAATCCCATCACGCTTCTCAATACTTCATACAAGATTATAATTAAAGCATTAGCAAAAAGAATCAAACTAGTTTTTCAGGGGGTAGATTTATCTTGGACAACTTAATCCTTGCTTGGGAATCTTTATAATGGGCTCATTAGTCTGTTCAAGATGCTTTGATTATTAAACTTGATTTCGATAAAGCCTATGATCAAATATGTTGGTCAAGTTTGGAAAATGTGTCTCAACCTTGCAAATACATAAAGTAAATTGTTGATACGTTAGTGTTGGGGGTGTAGGGGGTACCCAACTATGGGGTTCAGGGGGCTCATCCCCCCTGACAGGGGTTCGGGGCAATTCCCCCAAAAGCCACATTTTATATATTTTATTATTGTAAATCTAGATTGTTCATCATTAGGTCTTAGATCTGATGGTCGATATTTTATTGGCTTGATTTTCCCTAGAAGGCAACCCTATTTTATGAGGGAGTTGTATTATGATTGTGTATTGTGATGTATTTTAAGAGTCTAATAGTGGTCATGTTGCCTCTAGATCTTTGGTTGGTGATACTCCTATGAGAAGCTTGCTCTGCAAGTATATTGTAATCTTTGTGATTTTTGAATAATATATTGGGTGGCTTTTAGAGTGTGGGGCTTTTCTCCTGAAAGGGTTTTCCCCATGTAAATCATTGTGTTGTGGTATGCTTGATATGTATGTTTATTTCTATTTAATTTTATGTAACTATCAAAGATCTATAATTTTTTGCATTATTCTCCTCTCAAGATTAGTGTGAAGTTGTTTTGCTACATTAGCTTCCCTTACAAGTAGTATGAGACTTATGGAGTTTAGTTGTGGGTTATTAGGTTTTCAAGACCAATCAAATTTGAAGGTGGGATATTGTGCAAAGGCACTGTAGTGATCTGTGCGGAATTTTTTAGATATGGGTTTAATCCAAGGAGAATAGAATTGGATAAATTTTCTAGAAATAATTTTTGAGATGTGGAAGTTGAGAGATGAAGGATCAGTGATAGATCAGATCTATGGGATGTTGTTATTGGGAATGTTTAAAGGCTAAATACTCATTACTCAAGCTACTCAATATGACGTTATGGGCCATAAATCCAAGGGTCTAATCATATTGTTCTTGGTAGCCTTTATTTTAATCAATGACTATGAAGGGACCTCTACACAAAAACTATGGAAGAAGTTTGGTGAGATGTATCAAATCAAATATTTAGTGAACAATATTTTCTTGAGAGGAAGGAATTATTCATAGGTATGGGAGAGGTGGATGAATTATAGATACTTGGAAACATTAAATATGTTGGTGGGTGGTTGGCATCAGTTACGATGTCAAAATGGATGAGAGGATAAATGAATGTACTTTGTTCTTTGCATGATTCATGGGATTCTCTTGTTATAGTTATGGTAGTACTTACATCATATTGAAATTTGAAGATGTGAGTAGGTTCTTTGAACTTTGAAGAGATGAGAGGGAAGGTATCCATCACGGTGCAAAGAAAGCTCTGGCTGGAGACTGGGAGAAAGGGAAGAGGTAAGAAGTGTGATAAATCCAAGTCAAGGGAGATCCAAATCTCTTGGAAAGTTAAAGTTGTTTGGAACCATGGTAGTGTTTGGACACCACCTGTGGTTCAATAACTAAATATAAAGAGTTGTAATAACTTAGAGATTAAATATTTGTACTAAGTAGTTATCTTGCCCATCATCAAGGTGCATTTCATTGTCAACCTAGGGACGTGAACTTGAAATGGGTCAGCACTATCTGTGCACTAGGACTCAACTGTAGTCATCCTTGTCTTATAACTAGAAAGGAAACAGTACTGAAAGTAAAATTATTGAAAGGAATTAGCATAAGTATTGAGCATGAATCAACAATTAAACATAACTAAGATGAATGACAAAAACAAGAATTTGAGCAAATAGATAGGAAGTTACTCTATCTTCCTTGGCCATAGGAACAAACATAGAATAGAGTTCCAATGGCTGTAGGAATAGACGGTTGCTAGGACCATAGCTAATTACTGCACAGAAAAGTAACTACTAAATTGAATGGATGGAATTCTCACCAAGTGGGCCCCCTTGAATGAGTCTTCCCTAAGCTAACCCAGACACAACAAATCAAAGTATCATTTTATTCATTGAAAACATTAGTACATCATAATAGCAACATGATTGTGTTCCTTGAAACTAAAAATGCTAGTACAATATCAAAACATCCAACCTTGTGAAAAGGTACATTTGATCATTATTTATAGAAGGAAATCTTCCAGTTAACCCTAACTAACTAGGCAATCGACTCCATCATAATAGGAGGACGCCATTTATTGAAAGCATGAAAAAGAGGAAGGAGGTTATCGTGCGCAGATTTAGTCAAACCGGACTTGCCTCTTGAGGATCCAAACATAACAACACCTCTAAAATCTACTCAACTAGCGGTGATCTCTATAGCAATATCTTTTTGACTTCTTTATGGCCAGGCGGTGGCTTGAACATCTTCACCTTGCAAGCTTCATTTATATCGCATCTTAGTAGGGCGCATAATGACATTAGCGTGCACAAAAAAATTGTATATCCATAATCACCTTAGAATAAAATTCATTCAATCACATGTAAAATTAATATAGATATATCACATAGCAAGTTAATACTATCAAAATTCACAGTGATAAGTTCATGCCCAAAGATCATAAATTTAGGGAAATAACATAGAGTGTCAATAACCAGGTACTAAAGTTCCATAGTAACAACAACAAATATATGATAAACCCTATAAAAAATGAGTCATTATTTGGACTCATCAGTAAGCCTATACATATTCTTAAGGAATGCAAAGAAGAAAATAAGAAGAAAAAGAAAAGATTCAATTTTGATTATGAGTCGAAGAAGGAAGATGGTGATGCATTCATTGTAGCTTTCATAACTCATGCAAGTAATGATGCATGGTTAATTGACTCAAGTGCATACTTCCATATGACTTTTATTAGAGATTGGTTTTCTAAATATGAAGAATTTGATGGAGATAAGGCATTCTTTGGTGATGATTCTTATTTAAATATTGTTGTATGTGGTAAAATTAAAATCAAGTTTCCTTATGGTAGACTAAAAAGGATTAATGGTGTGTTGCACATTCCTAGATTAGCATGAAATTTGTTATATGTGATCAAACTAATAGATGTAGGTGTGCAGGTAGTATTTTTTGATGCAGGATGCAAGATGGTTAGAGGTGCTATGGTGATTTTTAGAGGTGTCAGATATGGCACATTGTATAAGCTTGATGCATGCACTATTGAGTGTAATAGTACTTTTGTGAAAAGAAAGTTTGTGGAAGAGGTGAGGGTTTCACCTTTAGTAGATGGTCATGGCTTTTGGGTACCCAAGGGTGCTCTTTCTTCTGAATAAAATTTACCTACAGAGAAAACTATATTATGGCACCAGAGACTTGGTCACATTGGAGAAAGGGGTCTAAGGACCTTGAAAAATAAAAACCTTGTTGAAGGTTTGTCTGATTGTAATCTTGAATTTGATTTCTATGAGAATTATATTTATGGAAAACAAATTTGGGTTCGGTTTTACTTGAGTTCTCATAAATCTTTTGGTGTATTGGATCTTAGTCATTATAATGTGTTTGGTCATGTAGATGTTCCTTCAATTGGTAAATCCACATATTATGTTTCATTTATTAATGATTATAGTAGGACATGGGTATATTTTATAAAGATTAAATATAAAGTTTTCAGTCAATTTAAAGAATTTAAAGCAATGGTTGAGTTGTAGAGTGGAAAGAAAATAAAATGTTTGAGGACTAATAATGGCAGTGAATTTTGCTCTAATGATTTTGATAAATTCTATAAAGATTGTGGTATGCAGAGACAGAAGATAACTCCATATTCTCCACAACATAATGGAGTTGCAGAAAGAATGAACATGACATTGATGGAGAAGGCTAGGAGTATGTTGAGTGGTGTTGGTCTAGAACAAAGGTTTTAGGTTAAAGTTGTTGTCACTGTTTGTTATCTAATTAATAGGTATCCTATAGCAGCTCTTGTTGATAAGACACCTATAGAGGCATAGTCGAGCCACAAGTCTTCATTAAGACATCTTAGAGTTTTTGGTTGAGGCATATGCACATGTACGAAAGAAGAAGTGAACAAAGTTGGAGAACAAGGTTGTGAAATGTATCTTCATCATATACAATTATGGTGTAAAAGGATAAAATCTTTTGGATCCTATTACACAAAAGGTAATACATAGTAGAAGTGTTATTTTTAGAGAAAATAAGCCTTATTTTATTACATTGCAGTTGAAACAAAGTAAATAGGAAGATGTGATTCAATTTCCCCCTACACCTGAGAACGTTGAATCGAGGCCCATGGATAGACATGAAGTTGAGGAGAGCTCATCTAGCTCTAAATCTTTAGAAGAGGAGGAAGAACCTCCAACTTAGCTTTTTCATAGGTCTACAAGGAATAGACAACCACTTGAAAGGTATTCACCTGATGATTGGAGATGTTTTTTTTTCAATACTAACATGGATGAGCCCAAATCGGTAGAAGAGGCATTAGGTATGAATGATGCAAAATTCTAAAATATTTTTATGGATGAAGAAATGGCAGCTTTGAAAAAGAATGATACATAGGATCTTATACTATTTCCTAAAGGAAAAAACTTGTTGATATCAAATGGGTGTTCAAGAAAAATATCGGTTCAGATGGAAGTCTTGAGAAATAAAAAGCAAGGTTGGTTGCCAAAGGTTACTCTCAAGTTGAGGGTGTTGATTATGGTGAGATATTTTCTCCTGTTGCAAAAATGACATCCATTAGATTTTTTCTTTCTATTGTTGTTGTTTATGATTTAGAGGTTGAGCAAATGGATGTGAAAAATACTTTCCTTCATGGTGACTTGGAGGAGGATATTTATATGACACAGCCAGAGCACTATGTGGTGAAAGGTAAAAGTAAACTAGTTTGCAAATTGAAGAAATCTTTGTATGGCCTAAAACAAAGTCCTAGGATGTGGTACCAAAAATTTGATACATATGTGTTGAGTTCAGAATTTGAGAATTCTAAATTAGATCATTGTGTTTATTATAAAACTGATGGTGATCGTTTCATGTTTATTGTATTATATGTTGATGATATGTTATTTTTTGGTAGAGGGAAAGGTATGATTTCAAAACTGATATCTCAACTTGTTGAGTTTGAAATGAAAGATCTTGATGCATCTAAACACATTATTGGGATGAAAATTAGAAGAGATTAAGTGAATAGAAAACTATGGCTTGTCCAAAGTAAGTATGTCAATTCAATTGTACAAAGGTTTGATACACAGGATTGTAGGTCCCATTGTGTGTTCTTGTTTCAGTTGGAACAAAGTTATCTATTTTAGATTGTCCAACATCCCCATCATATATGGAAGACATGAGAAAAGTGCCTTACTAGAGTACAATTGGAAGTTTAATGTATGCTATGGTTTGTACTAGACCATACATTGCCCAAGTAGTTGGAGTTCTTTCTAGATTTATGTCTAATCCTGGTAGAGTTCATTAGGATGCAGTTAAAAGAGTCTCCAGATATTTGTGTAGTACCTCACAATATTCCTTGTGTTATCATAGTAATATGAATAAAGATGATATTTCCCTTGATATTCATGTTTATGTGGATTCAAAGTGAGCAGGTGATATTAATAGCAGATGATCCGCCAGTGCTTATGTGTTTACTTTATTTGGTGGTGCAATTAGTTGGATGAGTAAGCGACAGGTTGTAGTTACTTTGTCCACTACTGAAGAAAAGTATATGGTAGTTACTCATGCTCATAAAGAATCCATTTGGCTTAAGATACTGTGTTCATATATTAGAATTAAACAAGGTACAGTTAAAATTTATTACAACAATCAAAATGTGATATGTCTAGCCAAGAACCTGACATTTCATGCCCGAACCAAGCACATTGATGTAAAATATCATTTTGTTAGAGATATGGTTGAAGATGACAAGGTGAAGTCGGTTAAGGTAGAGACTTTGATAAATGTTGTTGATTCTTTAACTAAGCCTATGAGCATAGAGAAGTTCAGATGGTGTTTATATTCTATGGGCCTTTCGGCCCCTAGCAATTAAGAGATGATGTTTATACACCCTCTTGTTGCTTTTGCAAGGTGTTTGACAAGTGGGAGATTTGTTGGGAAAATGTGTCTCAACCTTGCAAATACATAAAGTATTGTTGATACATTAGCATGGGGGGTGTAGGGGGTATCCCCCTATGGGGTTTCAAGGGAAGAACCCCTGAAAGCCACAATTTATGTATATTTTATTATTGTAAATCTAGATCGTTCATCAATAGGTCTTAGATCTGATGGTCAATATTTTTTTGTCTTGACTTTCCCTAGAAGGAAACCCTATTTTATGAGGGCGTTGTATTACGACTGTTTATTGTGATATATTCTAAGAGTATGATAGCGGTCGTGTTGCCTCTATATCTCTGATTAGTGATACTCCTATGAGAAGCTTGCTTTGCAAGTATATTGTAATCTTTGTGATTTCTGAATAATATATTGGGCGACTTTTGGAGTGTGGGGTTTTTCTCCCAAAATGGTTTTCCCCATGTAAATCACTATGTTGTGGTATGCTTGATATGTATGTTTATTTATGTTTAAGTTTCTGTAACTATCAAAGATCTATAAATTTTTGCATTATTCTCCTCTCAATATTAGTGTAGGAAGTTGCTTCGCTACCTTAGCTTCCTTACAAGTCATTAATCCTCAAAATGCTCCAATGGATAGGATTTGGTCCTAACCTTTATGATCATGTCCAAATGTTGTTCATGGATGCCAATGCAATAGTGGCTATTAACGGAGTCCTATTCCCCCAATTCCCCCTCCAAAAATCCATTCATCAAGGCTGCCCTCTTGCCCCTTTTCTTTGTGTGCTCAATGTTGATGCCCTTGGGTACCTCCTCCAACATGCCCATTCAAATTTTCTTATTCATGGAATCTCACTCCCTGGTAATAATATGGCTCTTAACCCCCATTTTTTTGATGATAGTATGATATTCATCCAAATTTTGGCTAAAGACATTCATAATTTACTCGATATCCTTGATTTTTTTTGTAATGTTTAAAGCTCCAAATTAGCAATGCACAAAATCAAATTTTGGATGACTAGTCCCAACCCCCAGCCACCATGGATTCCCAACAAATGGAAAGAGATCAAACACGATTCCATTACTTGATATCTAGGCATTCGCTTTGGGATAGGAGTTTCCTTGAAGGACATTCAGAGATGATTTTTTAAGAAATTTAAATCCAAACTTCTAGCATGCACAAATAGATTTATTTCAATGGTTGGGCATATAAAGGTGGCTAACAAATTCCTCTTGGATAGTCATGTCTATACCTCCTCTTATTGGCTACCTTTCAAAGCCTGCTATAATCAGCTTACCTAGCTCATTTGTAATTTTATTTGGTCTAAATGGGGAAATAAAAAAGGTGCCAGCCACTTCTTGGTCTCATTATATTCTTCCTAAGGAAAAGGTTGGGTTGGGAATCATTGATTTTTTTATTCAAGGCATATACATATTAGCTAAATGGATAGGAAAAGCTTTGGATGGTAACGCCCCTTAGAAATCATTGATTAGATACCACATACAAACAACAACCTCTGGAAAAGCCTAGAGTTCTATATAATGGACTGACAAGATCCTCCTAGCCCATCATGTTAAACTCCATGGATTTACCCCCCTCAATTGTATATGGAAAGTGAGGAAAATGGTCTCACAAAAATTATCTTGGCCTAACTAGTCCTTTAGCCATGGGCTCAATTTTGCATCCTCGTTAATTTGGTGGAACCAATTGATTCAAGAAAACAACTAGCCTCTTGCCAAGATTTCTAGGATGAAAGCCAGGCATTTTTTCAAGAAAGGTATCCAAGTGTTCGATGAATTATGGGATCCCACTAGTTTTACATGGAAATCATGGCAACAAATTAGGATTTTCTTTAATCTTAATAGCAAAGACAAGCCCATTGTTTTGGAAATCCAAAATATGATCCCTCCTGATCTCTTTATCCTCATGGCCACTAGTTGTCACTCTAATTTTTTTAAATATTGGAGGTGGCCTAATGGTAGTTGTATTTGAACATTTTCTCTCAAGGTCCTCTATAGAAATTTGACTCCTTACTTGTCTCTTTCAAGTCAACTTATCTCTTTTTAGAGATGTAACTTTAGAAGATCCAAGTGGAATTTACTCAACATGCAAATTTGGAAATCCAAAGCAAATGCACAATCCTAACTCACAACTTGGAAATTTTTGCATGCTAAACTCCCAGTGGGAGCCTACCTTAAATTCCTTAGCCCACCTCCCCTCTTTCCTTTTTGTGGTAAGGTTGTGTAAGAGAGGGGGACCACCGCGTGCAAAACCCCAGGTCATGGAGGGTCAAGACGTGAGAGGCTTCCCTAACTTACCTCAGCTAAATGTAGTGTTTGGCGTATGTAAGGCAAGGGTAACAAGGACCGTAGGGCCTCTCAACTAATCAACAGGACCGAAATGTAGAAAGAGGCTAGGTGGGCTAGTTTCTAGGTTTAACACTTCATCTCAGAAAGCTCTCTATCCGAGGACAGAAGCGCAAACTTTGGACGACAACGTAGCGTGTTGGCATCTCAAAAGTACACTATAGTCCGTATGACCAGACAACAATAAAAATAAGGTTAAGCCACTAAAAACTAGCTAACGGCCCAGCAAATTAACAATGAACTCGTCTGCCAGTTGATTCTCCAAGAGCTTGCACACCTACACACAACAAGGGAAAATGTTGGGGGGTTGTATAGGGGCCTACCTCAGTCAAACCCCTATTTAGGTGTTTCCACCACCATAGACAACCAAAAGAAAGAGATAAAGAAGCAATGTAACGAAAACACAAACACTACAATGCAGTACTATGCTACTTACCAAATGATAGAGGAGAGGAGAGGGAAGCTTACCACCTTCACCAAGAGCACTCAAGGCTACTTGGGGGAGAAAATGAGAGGAAATCAAGCCTCTGCTGCATATGGCGTGATCCCAAACATGCTCTATCGAGTTGATGGAGTGTGATGTTTGCTGCAATGGAATGCTTGGAATGCTTGGAAGTGAGTGAAAGTGAGCTTGTGAGAGTGAGAGTATGGAAGCTAAGTCTGTTCAAGAGTTCAAGTGAAGCTGTCAAGAGTCAAAATGCAAAATGGAAGAATGAATATAAAGGAATGAAGATGAAAATGGCCATATTTGGGTCGGTCAGTTGAAGGAGGCATTACAACTTCGTTGTCAATGGGAAGAATAATGCCTCTGCTAGCTCAGCAACAGGAATCTATCAGAGACGTAAGCGTGTCGCGCGGACATCTGCGTGCCATGTGGGCGTCCCAGACAGAAACACCTCCACTGACACAAAATAGGCTCCACGTGGACTACCAACAGTGGCCTTAAGTAGATTTAAGCCTTCGACTTTGGTTTTCTAAATTGTATAAAGGAAAAAAGGGGAATTGCACCTAGGGTGCAAATTCGCTTTTATACATTTTCCCCCCACTTTAGTGAGTATGAGTAGTGATGAGTGGTCAGTAAAGTAGATCAAGAAGAGAGTAGGGTTAGAAAAGTATACCTGAACCATCGAGGAAGCAGTACTCAGTCTGGAATACCTGAGGGTGCAGGAGATGTGAAGGAATCCATAGCTGCTCGAAACTATGGATTTGGAACAAAGCGTCTTATAGGCCCACAGACTTGCAAGGAGGCAACCCCCAAGATCTCTCGCATGGAGGAAGCCCCAAGGAAGTAGACTCTGTAGAGGCAGGAAGCGGTGACACATCTACCTACAGATAGAGCATGTATGAAGCGACGACACGTCTACTCGTAGATAGAATGTGTCTAAAGCGGCGACACGTCTACTCACAGATAGAATGTGTCTAAAGCGGCTACACGTCTACCCATAGATAGAGTGTGTCTAAAGTGGTGACACATCTACCCACAGATAGAACATGTCTAAAGTGGCGATATTTCTACCCACAGATAGAGCGTGTCTAAAAGTGTTTGGTCACACAGACCGAAAGACTTTCAAAGGGATCCCTTGGGAACCCTTCAAAAGGAGAGAGGTCCACTCAAGGGATGCGTTGTTTAAAAAGTAAGGTCTAGCCAGGATGCCCTCGAGCTTGACACAGAAGGGCGAATGGAATGAGCCTAGTCAGGCTGCCCCCGGGCTAGACATGAAAAGGTCCATTCGTTACAAAGGCTTTTGAAGAAAGGGTCCCTAGGGAACCCGCCGTGAAGAAGAAAGGGGGTCCGCTCAATGGACACACAATTCAAAAGCAATTGTTCACCTTAGAGTGATTTGTCATCAAGGGATCCTTTCAAAATATGTTCACTTCATCAAGGAATTTGAAAGGAAGGTTGTGCCCCCACACGAGGGGAAATCAAAGCAATTCCCACTTCAAAGGAAGGTCTTCAAGTCCTTTCTTTACAAACCCATGATGAAGGAAACACGTTCCGTTAGGGTTCCAAGTTGAGAATGCAATTCTAAGGAAAATGTTGTAAAGACTCTCAAGAAAAGATTCGTTAGCCACAAATTCATTTTCTAAAAATTGAAGTGTTAAAGTGGAGAACGTTGTCACACATAGGAGGGACAACTCAAGCAAAGAAGAGAGAAAGATAAAGGAAAAGAAAAAGAGAAAAGAAAAATACAAATAAAGGACACAGGGGGATTTGGTTTAGCGGGGTCAGATATGTCCAAGCTCATATAGTAATAGGTAACCACAATGCAAGGCGAAAGATCATCAATCCCCAACCAGATCAAGAAGAATGCATGAAAAACAAAGTAAAAATAAAAAATTGGGTCAACATGGAAGGGAAACCTAAATTCCCCCAATGCTTTGCATCGTCCCCAATTTATCGAAAATAAATCACAAACATGGAAGAATGATGGTACAAATAGAAGAAGTTTTACGACACAAAAACCATGCCTATATCCAAGCACCAACAAGGGTGATGAGGGTCATCTGAGCACATATAGAATGAGTACGAGGGAACACAAAACACACATACACACATACACAAGATCAAGAAAAGGGACCTCCTCCTAACACTAATCATCCAAGAGGTTTTGCGCTTCCCAATCTAGATCCTCATAAGGAGAAGGAGGACGAGCCTGTAAGGGTGGAATGTTAAGAGGAGGAGCATCCAGATCTTCTACAACAAGGGCCAAGGAAGAGGGCCCCTCAAGGTCCTCTCCACCGAGCTCCTGTGGAGTCAAAGTCAACGATTTTTCGAAGATCGCCGACAGGTCCGGGACTTCATCCATGGAATTAAACATGCATCCTGCAAGAGCATCATGCCTATCCTTAGTGGACAATGCAGGCTATGCCTGAGATTCACCATTAAGCTCATTGAATGACTCAGGAGCGATGATGAACTCAGGGGAAGTCGGGATTGGTTCTGTCACAAGGACAGAAAAAGTCATCACAGGGCCACCTTGTGAGGAAGGTGGATTCCTCTTACGTCCTACTTTTTCAGAAGGACCAACCTTCACCTCTTTCTTCGTGGAAGGAGATGAACTCCCCACGGACGAAGCTAGGGGCACAGAGGAAGAGGAAGACAGAACTGCAGTGGACATGACAGAAGTATTAACCATGTCCACAGGCTTAGGGAAGGGCTAAATATCTGGGATAGACATCAGCAAAGGTGGCTCCATCGAAGGAGCGATAAACACCTGTACCTATTTAGGGTTAGGCACGTTTGTGCTCGCAACAGAAGCCGAGAGTGAATCAGGTTGAAGGGAAATAGCAGGAAGGGAGGAAGGAGATGCAGTAGGAGGTCCTGAAATAGGAGCGGTCATGTCTTCCTCCTTTTGATGTGAGGTGGCCTACTCGGCCAGGAGAGCCTTTCACCGGTGCTTGTGCTCACGTGCAAGGTAGTTTCTACGACTCTTGGAGTTAGAAGTTGGAGCTTGCGAAGGGATGGGAGGTTCCTGCTTGACCATAGGAATTTCCACTACGACCATTTCGGGCAGAGGAATGGGTTCCTGTATAGGAGTAGGGGGAGCAGGTTGAGGAGTGACAGGAGGAGTTGACTCAAGATCCTTGATAGTGCGCCTCTTTCTACTCACTGCCTTAGAAGTAGGGGTAGTAGGAGGCTGCAGATCGAATTCTCTATGAGAAGTTTTCTTTATGTCATATAAGTAGTACTATGGTTTGGGATATTCATTAGGGAGGTTCGTGATTCTAATCTTGGGCCTACGCCAAGGAGGAATCATCAGACTTAAAGGATAGCCTTTAGGCTTGCTCATCTAGTACTCTTCCCAAGAAAGGGGAGAGGACGGGGCATTTCGGGAAAAAATAATTTTCTCTTTACCTTTATGAGGAGAGGGAGTCGTTATGGGCTTCTCCTCCTTCTTCAGGGAAGAGAGAGTAGACGATATAGCCTTCCCTTTACCTTTGTGGGGAGGAGAAGGGGTTGGCGTGGACTCCTCTTTCTCTCTTGGGGAAGAGAGAGCAGACGATATAGCTTTGGCTCCCCTTTGCCCCCAGTTTTTTACTTCACATAGTTCTTGTAAAGTAGTTTCATTCTCAAAGGAAGCGGACCAACTGGGGAGGGCCAAAAGTGATCCAGTGAATATCCACCATGAGATACCAAAGGCTGATATCCAGTATCATGCACTACATGCATGACACCCTCGTGGGAAAACTTTAAACACTTATGAATAACAGATGCGATCCCATTCATGGAAGCCAACCAAGGGATGCCTAGCTTCACTCTGAATAGGTCTGACTCTGGAATAATGTCGAAGAACGTGTCAACAGTCCTAGGTTCAACCAGGATGAACAAAGTGATCGAGCCATAAGGTTTTAGACTCATACCATCATGGGTACAGATGGTAGATTTTGTTTCTCCATACTTTTCTTTTTGTAATGATTTCAATACTAATGTTTCCTCGGTAATAATATTCACACGGCTCGTAGGGTCTATCAAGACTCTCGTCACAATGTTACCATTGATGTGAGCGGGAATGTAAAGAGGTGAAGGCTTGTTGTTTAAGGGTAGATCTTATGTTGTAGATGTAATATTTATAAAACCAGGTGCGGGTGGAACAGTAGGAGCTACCGTGACCATGTTCACATAAGCCTTGGGTTGAGGAACATAATCAGTGGGATCGATAATCATGTTAGCAGAATGTGACGGAAATGGGTCCGTTTATATTTGAAATTTACTGTTAGCTTTCGCCACTGACTTGTTAGTGTTCTGCTTGTTCCCATCAAGACAAATGCTACTATCCTTGATGCGGTCATGAATTTCATGATGCAACCACGTACAACGTTTGATATCATCTTCATTAAGGCAATGGTACTGATAGTAAGCACTCCCATTGTACCAATTAGCATAGGGTTCCCTAATAGGCTTAGGGGGCGACAAAGTTATGGTCTTATCCTTCAACATATTTTGCAAGACGGAAGTGTAAGATTCAGACAACTTCATGAATTTCTGGTTACGTTTGAGGTCGTTGTCATTGACAGTGGCTACTATATTCAAAACGGCTTTTCCTTTCCTAGAGATTGAAATGATGGACTTTCCTTCAGAATGGGGGCGTGAGGAGGATCCCCCGAACTAAGCAATCGTCTATTGGTATTCTTGTAAGGTTGCACACAAATGCACGAAGGAAGGGTATTTCATAAGGGCGAACTTCTCTTGCCAAGGCCTTTGTAAGTTCCCTATGAACACCTTCTGCACTTCAGAATTGGGCAGATGGTATGAGATTTGTGAAAGAAGCGCTTGATAATGCACTATGAAATCGGTAATCTTCTCATTGTCTCCTTGCTTACATCGGACAAGATCCGAAAAGCTCATCTTCGGCCCAATGTTTGGTTGGAATTATCTGAGGAATTGATTAACAATCTGGTTGAACGAGAAAATAGAATTATCAGGCAAGGAACAGTACCACTCGAGTGCTATGTCCTTGAGGGATCGAGGAAATAGTTTAGCCATCAAGGCGTCATGATGGAAGAAGTCAATGTAGAGGAAGTTAAAGGCAGAAACGTGTGTCTGCAAATCCCCCTTACCACCAAACTTCTCAAATTTAGGAATCTCCATTCCCTGAGGGAAGGGAGTGTTCAATATGGCAACCGACAACGGGCTATGTCAGAAGAAAGGCTAGAAAAGAGGTTGGGCAGAGGCTTGGGAAAGGCTCGCTAACTGACTCTGCATCTTACCCATATTCTAAAGTAGAGTATTTAGAATAAGGTCATTAGAAGATAAAGAGCTAGAGGACCCCCCTCCAGAGCCACCGCCAATTTTGCCTCCAGAACCGCCACCGGTGTGACTTCCACCAGAGCCAATAGTAGGGCCACTGCCACCAATAGGGCCACTGTTGGAACCACCACCACGACCTCCGTCGGACCCACCTCCACCAGCACCACCTTCACTACCGAATCCACCACCACTACCAAACCCTCCACCACCTATTCTTCCAAGACCTCCACCACAAGAGGTGACAGAAGGGGTAAAGCTAAAGCCCAAAGAGACCTTATTCACCTTGATAGTTTCTGGTTGATTAGGGATGGAAGGGATACTAATGGAAGGGATTGCATCGGCCATGTAGACAGAGGTGGGAGGAATTGATAGTCTTAGTTGTCTCTCGTGTTCTTCGAAGGTGACTCCCTGTGCAAAACTAGGGTTTCCCAAAGGGGTGCACGCTTCAGCGATACCAAAGAGACTACTTAGAAGCTCTACACTTGTTTGGTCTTTATCCATCATATGTCTTAGTTCACTAACAACCTGAGCAGCCCTAGCCATCTTCATATTTCTTTCCAAATGATTTTCAAGGTCGCCCAACCCCCTTGTAAGGGCAGACACATATTCAATAGGGATTTGAACGGCCTCATGCTTGTCCACTGATGATGGCATGGGGGACGTAGGAGGAGTGGGGATGTGATCAGTTTCGTCGGTGAATACTATCTCACCCCTTGACACCTACTCCTACGCAACCAAACTAATGGTAGGCCCAAAGAAGAGACCCGTAGAGAGACCAAGCGAGACCTTCGTTCTATCCATCGGGAGGTGTCGTACACTTCTCCTTACAATATGCCCAAAAGTTGTGGACTGGGTTGTGATGCTCGTAAACCTTCACAATGCTCAAGAACACAACAATTTCAAAGCAACTAGGGGAAGCTTCAACATCGACAGATGAATAGGCGTTGGTTCACGTCGGGTTCACCAAAAATGTAAGAGAGGGGGACCACCGCGTGCAAAACCCCAGGTCACGGAGGGTCAAGACATGAGAGGCTGCCCTAACTTACCTCAGCTAAATGTAGTGTTTGGGGTATGTAAGGCGAGGGTAATGAGGACCATAGGGCCTCTTAGCTACTCAACAAGCCCAAAATGTAGAAAGAGGCTAGGCAAGCTGGTTTCTAGGTTTAACACTTCATCTCGAAAAGCTCTCTATCTGAGGATAGAAGTGCGAAATTTGTACGATAGTGCAGCCTGTTGGCATCTCAAAAGTGCGTTGTAGTCTGTACGGCCAAACAATAGTAAAAATGAGGTTAAGTCACTAAAAACTAGCTAACGGCCCAGCAAATTATCAATGAACTTGTTCGCCAATTGATTCTCCAAGAGCTCACACACCTACACACAACAAGAAGGGAAAATTTTGGGGGGATGTATAGGGGCCTACCTCATTCAGACCCCTGTTTAGGTGCTTCCACCACCATGGATAGCCAAAAGAAAGAGATAAAGAAGCAATGTAATGAAAACACAAACACTACAATGCAGTACTATGCTACTCACCAAATGATAGAGAGGAGAGGGAAGCTTACCACCTCCACCAAGAGCACTCAAGGCTGCTTGGGGGAGAAAATGAGAGGAACTCAAGCCTCTACTATGTATGGCATGGTCCCAAACGTGCTCTACCAAGTTGATGGAGTGTGATGTTTTTTGCAACGGAATGCTTGGAAGTGAGTGAAAGTGAGCTTGTGAGAGTGAGAGTATGGAAGCTTAGTTTGTTCAAGAGTTCAAGTGAAGTTGTCAAGAGTCGGAATGTAAAATGGAAGAATGAATATGAAGGAATGAAGATGAAAACGACCATATGTGGGTCGGTCAGCCGAAGGAGGCATTACAACTTCACTGCCAATGGGAAGAGTAACACCTCTGTTGGCTTAAGTAATTTTAAGCCTCCGACTTTGGTCTTCTAAAGTGTATAAAGGAAAAAAGGGGAATTTTGCCTAGGGTGCAAATTCCCTCTTATACAGGTTGAAACCATCAAACATTATTTTTGGTTGTGCCCCCATGCTAAGGAGTTGTGGAATACCCTTTTTCGACCTTATCTACCCTGTTTCACTTCCCAAGGTCATGGAAATATTCTACTCTTAGATCCTCAGGGTTGCATAATTTGATTTCAAAATCTTTCCTTGTGCCTTTTCTCCCCTTTTGATAGAAATATTGATCATCTTTTCCAATATACATACACTCTTGTTGAGCTTAACCAGTGATCTAGAAAGAAGGACAACACTAGTGGTGATCATTACCTGTAGACAAATCATCTTTTGTCACAACTGCAAATTGAACTTGGGCCTACTTCTCAATAGTTTATTCAGGGGATCTGTTGGATGTTGTGGATGTGTTGATGATATGTGGTTGTCATTGATTTCAACACTATTAGCATTTAGTGTATCAGAGGTTGTATATGTCGAGGATATTGAGAAAATTGTAAAAGAAAGTGTTTCAGGTTCTCAGTGGAACTGTGCAGGTCATGAAAGTGTCTTTTTCTTTACGTTGAAGTTCAGTTGTTGTGGACTAAAGGGTTTATTCTTGAGTGTATCTAGATCATCTACCGAAAGTTTCAGAGGTCCGCATATAGATTTGTTCATGTTGTGGTCTAACAGTATTTTTTTTATCCTTGTCAGTGTTCCTAAGTGAAGTTTGTGTGATTTTGGAAATCTCAGTTCATGCAGATGTTTCTCTATTGTTTCTTGATGTTTTTGGATGTCTCTATATCATGCTCTATGTTTGTAGTACATCCACATTGATCGGTGTGCTCATGGTTGAAGATCTTTTCTTGCGCATGTTCAGTTTTTCATGTTCCTGGCTGACATGATGATGGTAGCATGTTGTGGATCTTTGAGGTGAAATTAATTGAAGTCTTTTTGTGTTCAAAATGTTAATTTGGGTCTCCACTATGTTTTGGTCAACCTTGGTGGATTCACATTAAAAAATTATTTATAAATTTGGGCCGACATTGCAAATATGTTTTATTTTCCTAGCCGACTAAGTTGTTGATGAAATTTCATGTACCAAATTTATAAGAGTGATTGCTTCATTGGTGCAAAGTGTGCTCTGTGTGCTAGTTGTGCTCCTATGTGTGTATGTGTGAATATCATTCGATTGTAGTGCAGAGTGTGAAGAAGATTGAGTGAAGTGTGAAGTAGTTTGAGTGAAAAAGTGAAGGAGTTTTATGTGCTTAATTGGAACTATAATCAAGCTTGTGTAGAAGTTATTTTCTCAGTTCATACCCTCTAGATTTTAATCCTATTCTATTTATTAGGTAGTGAGCCACTTTTGTAATTTAGCAGTGAGCTCTAGGCAGTGTGCCTGAATGCATGTGCATTCCCCTTTATTGATTTCATTATACTTTTAACAGGGTATAATCTTGTGGACTAACATCCACCGTGTTTTTTCCCCTAACAGGGTTTCCACATAAAAAATATTGGTGTTCTCTGTCTCTCTGATGTGTTAATTGTTCTTGGTTAATTCCTTATTCATCAGATCTGAGATTAAGTTTAGTAAAGTTTGAAAATTTTAAATTTTTGTGACAACTAATTCTTCCCCCTCTTAGTTGTATGTCCTTGTTTTTCCAATAGGATATTCTTGTAAACATCTATAGTGGCTACTAACAGCTCATGATATCTCTTAGTTGGATTTTGCAATGGTTTCACTACTCTTTTTTATCAAAAGTGTTGGAATTTTATAAGGAAAGTATACAAAATAGTTGAAGAATATAGAAAGAAGAGGATATTTGTTAAATACATCAATACATTGATTGCACTAATACTAAAAAACAATATATCACAACATATGTGAACTTTAGACCAATATCATTATGCAAGTCTATGGAGACTCACAACTGGTTATCAACCAAGTCAATGACGACTATCAAACAAAGGATGACAAGTTCAATCCTTAGAAAAAAATGGTAGAAAGTCTCAAAGATCTTTTCATAGATATAACTTTTGAGCAAATTCCTTGCATGAACAACAGAGCAACATGCGCTATGGAAACAATCGAATCACTCTTAAACATGTTGAACAACGTCCTCCAATGCAAATTCTTGGTAGAAAAAATTCTCGTACCAACTTTTGAAATCCCTAAATTTAAATTTGTGTGTGTCATTGTTGGTCTTGGATCTCGATGGTATCATGACATATTTTCCTACCTTAGTAGAGGAACCCTCCCATCCAATATCACCTCCAACCTTAAAAAGACCTTTGTAAAAAAGGTGTCCCAATTCATGATCCTATGCGATACCCTTTACTATTGAAGCATCGAAAGGACATTCTATGATGTCTTAACCAAGAGGAATCCTTGTCTAATTTAACAGAAGTTCCTGATGGAATATGTGGTCCCCATTCTAGTGGTATGACTCTAGCTAAGAAACTCTTAAGGATGGGCTATTACTGGCCAACCATGGAAAGATAAGCCCATCAATATGTGCAAAAATGTGTCCAGTGTCAACAGCATGGAGATTTGATTCATGCTCCAGCTTAGGAATTGCAACCAATGATCACACCTTGGCCTTTCTCATAGTGGGGACTTGACCTCATAGGAAAAATCACACCAACCTCATCCAATGCCACAAGTTTATCATAACAGCCACTGAGTACTTTACCAAATGGGTTGAATCCAATCCTATGACCTACATAATGGGGAAGAAAATTGCCAAGTTTATCCTGAATTTCCTAATCTATTGTTATGGTGTTTCATAAACTCTTATCTTCAACAATGGAACACCCTTCAATAATCAGGATGTGAAAGAGTTATGCCAATGATTCAACATCCAACACTGATTCTCTACCCATATTATCCCCAAGGAAATGATCAAGCTGAGGCTACAAACAAAACCATTTCAAAAATCTTGAAAAAAATGGTCAATGAAGCTAGTCGTGATTGGCATCTATAATTAAATCCCACTCTCTGGGCCTATCAAACCAGTATTTGCATGCCTACAGGTGCAACCCCGTTCTCCTTGGTCTATAGATCAAAAGTCATTCTTCCTATTGAGGTTGAGCTCCCATCATTGCGAGTGTCACTACAAAACCTAATCACCAATGAAGAATATAGAATATCTCAACTGAATGAGCTAGAATTCCTAATGAGTGTCATCTTGATTCCCCAAATCACTTGCAAGTATATCAAAATTGACTGAAATAAAGCTATAACAAGAAGATCAAATGTGGGTCTTTCCAAGTAGGGGATCTTGTTCTTAAACAAAATCATAAGAATATGCCAGATCAGGACAATAAAGGAAAGTGTGAGCCTAACTGGTTGGGTCCCTTTGTCATCACAACAAGCTATGGATCATGAGCTACCAATTGTCAATACCTAAAGGTGAACCCTTGTAGGAACCAACCAATAGCTCTTTCATCTTAAAAAAATTTATGCCTAGCCTTGAAGGGTGTAAACTCTAAAAATACGAAAAAATCAAAAATAATAAAAATCCAAAAAAATGAGAAAAAGGATTGGAAAATAAAAGAAAAAATTGTCCTCTAGTGAAAACCACTTTGGTGGCACTTTAGGCAAGTACCTTGGAGAAAAACTAGCAAAAAGGAGCCTTGCATAAATAAAGCACCTCCATCTATTCTTAGGCTCTTTATCCTATCATTCTTTACATCTCCATCCATCCATCACTTCACTCATCCTATTTATTCCATCACCCTTCTGTGTTCTTATCATAGCTTGATATTGTGAAGTATCGCAATCCCTTTAGTACTACTTGGCATATTCAAAAGGTTAGTTTGTCCTGCCTATATCAAGGTAGTCTAATATATCACATTGGGGGCAATTCATTATGGATCATATCAGGTTCTTGTATATCTTAAAGTTAATGAAAATCACAATAAAAAATCCAAAACATTCGTAAAACGATCATCAAAAAATACAAAAATATTTGTAAAAGCTTGTACAGCTAAAATCCAAAAACATTCAAAAAATTGTAAGGGAAAAATCCAAAATATCCAAAACCTAACAAAAACCCTAAAAAGGTCAAACATCAAAAATCCAAAAATAGAACCATCTCGAACTACGTTGTCTCTGAGCTTGAACATAGGCAAGACCATCATTAATGTGCCCTCGAGACACCCTAGGTCAATCCTTTAAGAGTCAGTCATAATGAATTGGCATTCCATCAATTTTTTGTTTCTCATTGCCAATAAGTCGTGTTAGTCAAACTACGTGGTCTTTGCGTGTATAACGTAGGTAAGGCTTATCTTTGATCAACCCTTGAGGCCCCTAGGATAGGTCTTTTAGGTTAGGTTCTTGGTTGAAACTCAAAAAATCCCTAAACATTTGGAAAAATTAGAAAATCCCTATACATTTGAAAATTGAAAACACAAAAACATTACAAAACATTCAAAAGACCTAAAAAGCCTCAAATATCTTTGAAAAACCCTAAACAGCCTCAAATAACCGAAAACCCATAAATATTCACATAAACTTTCAAAAAGATCAAAAATAGCCTCAAAACATTTTCAAAATATCAAAAACATTAAAATATTCCAAAAAATCCAAAAACCATCCACCCCATCTTGCTTTCACCCACAATAAACCTTCACCCATAATAAATTGACTGTCACCTTCAACCTTTGGTGAAACTAATAGAAAACAAGTATAGCAAGTCGTAAAGTGAGAAACTAAGTGTCAAAATCTAAAGTTTAGGTCATAGGTAAATGAGTCAGTGAAGTTTGTATCAATGGCTTATCATAAAGCTCATCATCCTACATCAAACCATTTGATCAACATGTTCTAGGATGTATCCATCATGTGATGGACATCAACATCAGAAATCACCTTAGCTAAATTAAACTGGCAAGAGATATAGATAACACTAACTGTTTGTCTTTGATATTTTCTTATGATTTATCTTAATGACCCATTTTGACGACCTCTCGATGATGTCTATCTAAAATGATTTAGAGAGAGAGGAAAGGGGAATTGATCACTATCCTTAATTTGTTATGCTTGTGGGTACTCTTGTAAAATAATCTTGGCGCATACTTGCTTAGTTGTGTGTAGGAAAGTTGTTTGGAGTACATTGTTGACTATTGCGTATGCTTTGGTCCAATATATTCTAGACTTCTAACTTACATTTTGACAAGGTTTTTGTATGTCAAGGTGTGAACAAGAACTATCCTATCTATTTGCAGAGTCAAAGTCCACTACACTAGATACAACATTGTCCTGGTTATCAATACCTTGATGCATCATGTCTATGTGTTATATCAAACAATAAGGAACGACGGAAAATCCCAATCCCAAGATATGAGAAAATAATCATCATCCTCATCATGCATTTCTCTTCACAAGAACTATCCTATGACAAGGTTTTTGTATGTCAAGGTGTGAACAAGAACTATCCTATCTATTTGCAGAGTCAGTCCACTACACTAGATACAACATTGTCTTGGTTATCAATACCTTGATGCATTGTGTCTATGTGTTATATCAAACAATAAGGAACAATGGAAAATCCCAATCCCAAGATATGAGAAAATCATCATCATCCTCATCATGCATTTCTCTTCACCATCTATAATAAAGTCTCGGTGGATCATAGACTTGTTGGATCTTTTGAATCAATGGTCAAATCATCTTGTTTCTTCTATCTTCTTTTCACGCTAACCCAGTATCATGAAAGTCAACAAAAACATCATCAATGCATCCATCTTGCATCCAAAAATCATCAACATGTGTACATCTCTCATAATCATACCATATCATAAAACATCCATCCTGCATCATCATTATCATTTAAGTTGTGATGAATAATATAGATTGTTATTCTAAGCACCCTAAATCATTGCATCACATATCATTAACATGCATCGCATTATCATATCATAAGCATAAACATTTGCATTATCTATCCATACATCCACATGCATACATCATCACATCATAAAACTAGATAAGAAAATACACAAAAATAAATGCATCCACATCATCTGATAAGCATATCATATCGTCAATCCCATGGCATGTCATGAAAAGATATAGAAAAAGAATATAACATTGCATGCATCGGATCACATATATCATCACATATCACATAAGCATACATAAAATAATTTCATCCATACATAATCATAATGAATCATATATCACTTCAAGTGCATCCATACATTCATAAGCATGAAATAAAATGAACACATCATATCATATTGAATTCGTATCATATATATATAAAAAAATCATGATTTTTATAGTACAACATCCGAATCAGTGTATGTATATAATCATAAATACAATATCCATGAGGCTATCAAAAATGAGCCAATTAATGTATGTATGTGTAAATAATTGGGAAATGATCCAAAAAAAAGTGTTTATACAATCGAGCTAGCCCTAATGGCTACTTCCCTCACTAGCCTGTCTTTCTAGTTGATCCTTGGCCCTAAGGTGTGCCACACTCCTTTGAGAATAATCCAGTTGTCTGAGTGCATGTGGAACATCCCTGTGATAATGCATCCTATAGTAGGCTACCTTAGTAACAGTCTCTCTATATAATCTAGCAGACACTGTCTGTCCCTGAGCTGCAGTTGTCATAGTCTCAAGCTACCGACGTCGTCTGACCTCTTGAGCCAACTGCATTTGGACAGTCTGTCTAACCTACCGCTCCTGGTCTCTCTTGGCTATCAAGGCCACTATTTGCTATTTGGCCTGATCTCTCTCAGCAGTGATTACCAAAACTTGTTGACGGGCTTGATCCCTCTCACCCAAATAACCTATACATGTTGTTGTAGTTGTTGTATCTGAGTGTCGCAAGGATCTAGCCTTGGTGGAGGGTGTTGTGGATGATGTTTTTGCATTGATGGGTGATGAGGAGGCTACTGATCCACTGGTGGTGCTCTTGGAATCTACCCATCTTGTTGATCCTAGCCATCCTAGCCACACTGTCATCTACCCCGACCTCTACCTCTGCCTGCATCCCTCCCTCTCGGTCTCCCTCGTGGAGGTGCACTCATTGGATCTATCAACCAGTGAGGGGTTGTGAACCATGCATCATATGCAAGAGTTATTTGAGCATCTACCTTCCCCTAATCATAAGCCCATGTTCTAGCCACCAACTATTGAAAGCCCTCAACCACCTCATGGGTTGGGATCGTAGGTCCCCATGCTCGTGTCTCTCATGCTAACATGGAAAATATAGTGGTATATTGATTATCTAGCCTATCCTACATGTCCCCAAACTATCTTGCCACCCTATTTGGTAGATACCTCTTGGTGATGGTATGCTCTCAACCCTGCATATATCAAGTCTGTTGAGCGAAGAACAACTATTGCACATCATCATACCATGTCGACATTTGAAGCCAGGGTCACCACCAAAAGGCTATCATATCGTTGATGACCCTATGCCAATATGGAATCCCAAGTTGCCTTGTATGCTACAAAGTAATGGCACCTTTTTATCACCAAACGACAGGATCATCTAGCTCTACGTCTGCCATTTGAACAATCAGTCGAAGCACAACAATGCGCTCCCAAGCCCAAATATGAAGTAGGGTGATTCTTGTGCTAATCACCCTACCATCACAATATACAAAATTGTGTTGTATAGGAGCGAATTTTCACCCCTTATATAAATTCCCCTTTTTCCCATCTTCACTTTACAAAACCAAACTCGAAGGATAAATTCCACATAAGCATGATGCCTTTGTTCCACTTGGAAATTTTTTTGTGTGTCAGTAGAGGAATAACTTTTAGGGACACTCGTGCAACACACAGATGTCTATGCAGTGCACTTATGTCCTTGGCAGATTCCCACATTTGGAGCCTACATAGGTGTTACACTTCTCATTGGGAGTCAACTTGTAATGCCCCCTTCAACTGATTGACCTGAATATGGCCATTTTCTTCATCCTTCCTTCAAATTCCCTCCTTCTACATGAAATTTAGAACTTCTTCACATGTCTTTTTTCATCCTTCTAGCATTTAGCTTCATCTCTTTGCATCCTTTAGCACACTTTTCAAGCATTCTAGCAGCACTCTTGCACTCCATAGCAACAACAACATCACTCCATCAACTTAGTAGAGCAACAACACCATTACAATAGGGGCTTGAGTCCTCTCATTTTCTCCTCCATTAGCCATGAGTGCTCTTGGTAGAGGTGGTAGGCTTTCTACTCCTCTCTATTATTTGGTTGAGAGGCACATTATTGTTTATAGTGTTTTAGTGTTCTTTACTCATTGCTTTCTTTATAATACTATTTCTCTATCGTTGCAAACTTGTTGTCCGTGGAGGTGGAAACACCAAAATGGGGGTCTGACTAAGGAAGGCCCCTATACAGCCACCCGACAATTTTCCTCTTCATTGTGTGTAGGTAGACGTGTGGCTTGGAGTTAGCTGGCGAACGAGTACCTCTGTGAGGTTATTCTTGTCATCCTAACTCTTGTTTATTTTCTTTATCTTATTCATACATATCTTTCCTACTTCATAGTCTTGTTTTGGCCCTTTGGAAGTAGTTAGCTAGGATGTTAGTCCTTTTTCTAGCATTTGACCTTGCCTCTTTAGTCCTCTGGTCGTACAGACACCAGTGCACCTGAGAGACGTCAGCACGTTGTGCTATCATCCCGTAATCATGCTTTCGTCCTCGGGCAAAGAGCTTCCTGAGGCACAGAGTTAAACTCCAAAACTGGCTCACCTAGCCCCATTCTTTCTTTCAGGTCTGCAAAGAGATTTAAGGACCTTATAGTCCTCATCATTCTCGTCCCGCATTTCCTAACACCTCGTTAAGTTGAAGTAAGTTAGGGCAGCCTTCTGCTCTTGGCTCTTTGTGACTTAGGGCCTTAAGCATGGTTGGTCCCCCTCTCTTACATTTTTGGTGAACCTGACATGAACCATTTTGGTTCCATTTTGTGATATTGAAAGTTCATTTCCTCATATTCTAGGAGTGTTGTAGGTGTGACCATTGTAAGGTTGTCACCTTACAACCCAACCTGTGACCCCTAGTCGGCATAGTTGGAAAGTTTCAAAGGTATTGCATAACGAAACCTTAATTGGGTCACCACCTTATCCTTTGGCCTTTAGGGACTCCATGAGAGTATCATCTAGTATGCACAATGGCCTCCTTTCATTAACCTATCCCCTCTACGTAGCCTATGGATAGTGGTACCGGTATAACCTTCACTTCACAGGACTTGCTAATGGGTTTTAATAGGGAACCATCTCATGTCTACATCCCTGCACGGATCAACGGAAACATCGTAGTGGGTGTTCTCATTGATTTGACATCTCAATTAAATATCATAACTAAGGATATCACGTTGATTAACTTCTTACATAAAGATGGGTACGATGCACCTGTGAGCACCATCTGCATGCATGACAAACTTTTTGTGCCCCCTTTGGGTAGTATTGTCTTGTCGGTCTAGGTTGTACCTAAATCTATGAAGCTCTTGTTTGACATTATCCCTAGGCTTGAACTCTTTAGAGTGAAGTTGGGTTATCCCTTGGTTAGTGGCTATGAATGCAGTACCCTCAATCATGCATAAATGTTTAAAATTTATCCACAAGGGTTTTGTGCATGTAATTCATGACAACGGTTATAAATTGTCGGTTGCTCGTAGTAGCTACTCCTTGGACTACTCTTGGCATATGCTTGTTGGTCCTCTCTTGCCTAGGATGGACCTCCTACATTGAACATATCAGAATTATAAGAAAGGGAACCTGAGGTTGAAAGTGAGATACACTATGTCACCTTATGTTGTTTCACATGGGGCTTGCCTAAAAGTTGACAGTGATGCCGCTAAGGCACGTAGAAGGAAAGAAGAGAATTGATCCCAAGATCCTCCTTCTTCCTCTTCCACTGTTTAGCCTAACTCTTCCTCTTGCCCTGCTGAGGCATCGTTAGATTTCATTCCACATTTGTGAGAGAATCCTATGGTGCCCACTTGACAAAGGCCCAAGCGTCTCGCATTTGAGCTTCATGTTTTTCCTATAGAGCCTAGGCTTGTTCAGTATAATAAGAAGAAAGGTCCTCATGGGGAGTCCTCTTTGTCTCAACCTCTATGGTCTCTTACTGCTCCTACTCCTAAAGTAGTGAATGAGAAGAGGCCTACTATTGAGGCACTTGAGCCAACTCCCCCCATTGCTTCTCAACCTGCCCATCCTGCTCCCGTTCAGGATTTTTTTCCTCTACTTGAAATGGATATAGTGGACACTCCCATGGCTAAGTACAAGCCTTCTATTCCTTCGCAGCCTCTGGCCTCCAGTTCAAAGAGTCACAGAAACTTCCTTGCATGCGAACATAAACACTGGCGAAAGGCTCTCATAGTTGCACAGGCCACCTTGCAGAGGAAGGAAGAAGAGATGACCACCCGTGTATCAAGGCCTTCTACAACGTCCTCCCCTCTGCTTCTGTTCAAACTAGTTTTGTATTGCTTTCGGCTTTTGTTGTGAGTATGAATGCGGTTAACCATAGAAAGGTGAAGGTGTTCATCACTCCTTCAATGGAGCCACTATTGTTGATGTCTATTTCGGATGTCTCGCCTTTCCCGAAGCCCGTGAATATGATGAACACCTCGATCGTATCTATAGTGGTTCTCTCCTCCTCTTCCTTCATGCCTCTTGCCTCGTTTGTGGGGAGTTCACCTCCTCTGATGAAACAAGAGGTGGAGTGTGATCCTTCTAGCAACAAAGGATGTAGGAGGGTCCCACCTTCTCCAAAAGGTGGTCCTGCACTAACTTGTTCTATCCTAGTGACAGAACCGGTCTCGACTTCTCTTAAGTTTTTCACCGCTCTCAAATCGATCGATGAGCCTAGCAATGAATCTTGGGTGCTACCTTCCCCATCCATTGAGGTAAAACATGGCACTCCTATAAAGTGCATGTTCAACTCTCTGGATGAGGTTTCAGCCTTGTCAATGATCTTCATGAAATAGTTGACCTTAGCTCCACAAGAGCTCAATGGAGAGGACCTTGCAGGGCCCTCTTCCTTAGCCCTTGTTGTGAGAGGGCCAGATTCTCCTCTTAACATCCCACCATTGTAGACTTGTCCTCCTTCCCCCTATGATGATCTAAAGTGGGAAGCGGATGACCTCTTGGTCAATCAATGTTAGGAGGAGGCCTCTTCTTTGTCTGTAGATTAGATGTGTGTGTGTTGTGACGTGTTCCCCCGTGATTGTGCTATGTGTTCCTGGATGACCCCCGTCACCCATGTTGGTGCTTGGATATAGGCATAGTTTTTGTGTCGTAAACCTTCTTCTATTTGTATAATCATTCTTCCATGTTTGTGACTTGATTTTCAATAAATTGGGGATGATAAAAAGTGTTGGGGGAATTTAGGCTTCCCTTCTATGTTGACCCAATTTTTTAATTTTTACTTTGTCTTCTTGTGCATTCTTCACATTGTCTAATATGGTAGGGCGTTAATGGTCCAGTTCATTTTATATACTATATATATATGTATATATTTATGAGTAGTTTTGACCCTGAAATATCAGGCTACCCCTGTGCTCTTTGTTCATGTTATCTTTTCTCTTTTTATTTTCCTTTATCTTTCTCTCTTATTTGCTTGAGTTTTCCCTCTTATGTGTGATAATGCCTCTTCTTCAATGCTTTAACTTTTAGAAAATGCATTCCTTGCCAATGAATCTTTTCTCGAGAATCTTCACAAACCTAAGAATTGCATTCTCAACTTGAAACCCTAATGGAACGTGTTTCCTTCATAATGGGTTCGTAAAGAAAGAACTTGAGAACCTTGCTCTGAAGTGGGAACAACTTTGATCTTCCCCTCATGTGGGGGCATATTATTCCTTTTGAATTCCTTGATGAACTGAAAATCTTTCAAAAGGACTCCTTCATGATGAATTGATTCAAGAAAAGAGACACCTTCTTCACACTTTCGAACAGTGTGTCCCTTGAGTGGACCCCTTCTTCACACCAGGGTTCCTAAGGGACCCCTTTGAAAGTCTTCCAAATTGTCGATGGTTTGCATGATTTTTTGCTTACTTGCCTATGTGGCCGCTTTTTGACTCTACGGAGTCCGCTTTCTTTGGATTTCCTCCATGCGAAAGATCTTGGGGGATACCTCCATGTAGGTCTGGGAGCCTGTAGGGTGCTTCCTTTGAGCTTCCTCCATGCGAGAGATCTTAGGGATGGCTCCCTTGTAGGTCTGTGAGTCTGCAAAGCACTTTCTTTGGGTTTCCTCCATGCGAGAGATCTTGGGGGATACCTTCCTTACAGGTTTGTGGGTCTATAGGGCGCTTCCTTGGGTTTCCTTCATGCGAGAGATCTTGAAGGACACCTTCCCTTTTGGTCTGCAGGTTTGTAGGGTGCTTTCCTAGCTTCCTCCATGTGAGAGATCTTGGGGGACGCTTCCTTGCAAATCTATGGGTCTATAAGGTGCATTTTTGGGTATCCTCCATGTGAGAGTTCTTGGGGGACACCTTCCTTACAAGTTTGTAGGCCTGTAAGGCACTTAATTCATGGGACTTCCTTCACGTGAGAGTTCTTGGGGGTTGCCTCCTTGCAGTTCTACAGGCCTGTAAGACACTTTCATTCTTCAGCTTCATAGTTATGCGGGGCTATGAAGTCCTTTGCTTGTCCTGCACTCTCAAGTTTTCCGGATCATTGTATGTACTTCCTCGACAATTCAGGTATACATTTCTAACTTTACTAATTCTTCGATCTACTTTGCTAAATCACTCATCAGTATTTGTGCTCGCTAAAGTGGGGGAAAAATGTATAGGAGAAAATTTGCACCCCTTATACAAATTTCCCTTTTTCCCTTCTTCACTTTAGAAAACCAAACTTGAAGGCTAAGTTCCACATAAGTTTGTTGCCTTCATTCCACTTGGTGGTTGTTTTGTGTGTGGGCAAAGGAATAACTGTCAGGGACACCCACGTCACGCGCAGACGTCCATGCGGCACACTTACGTCCCTGGCATATTCCCATGTCTGGAGCCTGTAGAGGTGTCACACTTCTCATTGGGAGTTGACTTGTAATGCCCCCTTTGACTGACCGACCCTAATATGGCCGTTTTCTTCATCCTTCCTTCAAATTCCCTCCTTCTACATGCATTTTAGAACTTCTTCACATCTCTTTTTACATCCTTCTAGCATTCAAATCCATCTCTTTGCATACTCTAGCACACTTTTCAAGCATTCTAGCAGTACTCTTGCACTCCATAGCAACAACAACATCACTCCATCAACTCAGTAGAGCAAGTTTGGAACAACACCATTGTAGCAAGGGCTTGAGTCCTCTCATTTTCTCCTCCATTAGCCTTGAGTGCTCTTGGTGGAGGTGGTAAGCTTAGTCCTCTCCTCTATTATTTGGTTGAGTGGCACATTACTATTTGTAGTGTTTTAGTGTTCTTTACTTCATTTATTTTCTTATCATACTATTTCTCTATCATTGCAAACTTGGTTGTCCATGGAGGTGGAAACACCAAAATAGGGGGGTGATCCCATAATAGTGGTTTACAATTTTTGGCCAAATTGGACACTAAAATTATTATTTTTAACTAAATCTTCGCATTCAGGCACCTATAGCAGCTAAACCGTGAAGGATTTGAAGATGATGCAAACTATAGTCTCGTCACATTTTGTTTGTAGATTCTAAAAATATTTTTTTCATTTTTTTTGGAATTAGATTGCACTTCTTTTTCCATCTCCCACGAAAATTGGTTTTTTTCAGAAAATAACATTTTTAAAAAGTGGCGCACATCGTATAATGCATAAATTTTTTCCATGAAGGATAAAATTCTAATTCTTTCAATTTAGATTTGTAACTCGATATATCTAGTGCTTCCACTTGGTTAGATAGTTTTTATTGAATATTTTTTTTAATCAAGTTTTGAAGTCAAACTAATTACAATTCAGACATAGCGCACCGTATAACACATAACTTTTTTTTGTATATATCAAAATTCAAAAAAAAAAAACAAGGACTATTCTGGTGCTTCTATATGCGCTTCTGCTTTTTCGATAAAAAAAAAAAAATACAAATAAAAACAAAAACATATTAAAATTATATTTGTTGGATAGCTCATTCCAAGGACTACTTGATTCCAGTTGGGTTTGTGAGGATTCCTCCATTTTCATCCTCAACCCGAGCTCCGAAGTGCCAAAATTTAGGTTTTTTGTGTGTCTCAAGGAGGGGATGAGGATTTAGGGGGGTTCGTACGAACCCCTAGGGGTTCATTTGAACCAGGGTTCGCTCAAACCGTGGTTCGAGCGAACCTCTTCAAGGGGGTTCACTCGAACCCCTTTCATATGCATTTTTTTTTTTGGCAGCAAAAATTTTAAGGGGTTCGCTCGAACCCAGGTTCGGTCGAACCCCTTTTTGGTTTGGTCAAACTTCTAGGTTCGTACGAACCCCCAAAAACACTTTTTTTCCATGGGGTCATTTTTTCTCAGTTTTCCTTCCTCCATCAAATTGTAAACCACTATTGTGGCTTCACCCAGGGGTTTGACTGAGCTAGGCCCCTATATAGCCACCCAACAATTTTCCTCTTCATTGTGTGTAGGTGGACGTGTGGCTTGGAGTTAGCTAGTGAATGAGTACCTCTGTGAGGTTATTCTTGTCATCCTAACTCTTGTTTATTTGCTTTATCATATTCGTACATATCTTGCCTACTTCATAGTCTTGTTTTATCCCTTTGGAAGTAGTTAGCTAGGTTGTTAGTCCTTTTTCTAGTGTTTGACCTTTCTTCTTTAGTCCTCTGGTCGTACAAACGCCAACGCACTTGAGAGATGCAAGCGCACCACACTGTCATCCTAAAACTATGCTTCTATCCTCGGGCAGAGAGCTTCCTGAGGCACAAAGTTAAACCCGAAAACTAGCTCACCTAGCCCCATTCTATGTTTTGGGTCTATAGAGTGATTTATGGACCTTATAGTCCTCATCATTCTTGTCCCACATTTCCTAACACCACGTTAAGCTGAGGTAAGTTAGGGTAGCCTTTCGCTCTTGGCTATCCATGACCTGGGGCCTTGAACATGGTTGGTCCCCCTCTCTTACATGTGCATATCATGGTATAAGGATGCTACCATCACTAGCCCCCATGCATATTGAATCCACCTGAAAAGCATCATGTGTTAAGCAAGGCCCCATCCCAAACTAAACCCTTTGCTCCGTCGATTGGGAGTAACCAATCCTGAGATAATAGTTGCAATAATCAATCTAAAAGTGGGCACTCAACCTTTATAAATCTCAAGGTCAATCTACGAAGTGACTAGAACAATATCCTCCAACTCCATCACCTCATGGAATGCATCATAGTTGGCATCAAAGTCGTAAATCACACACTCACCATGTATCTGCAAATGTAATATCTATCATACGTCCTCTAGCGTCACTATTGCCTCACTGTTGAAAATTCAGGTGTTTATGTAGCTTAATACTTTGTAAAAATATTATACTTGTTGATCTAAATATGTATTCTTTGTTATAGATTCTTTGTCGGTGATTATCTGATTAATCCATTTTATCATTTGTAGAATGAAGACAAAAGGTTGTAGAATAATTAGGTAGGATATTAGAAGCTACATAGCATATACCGTGGATAAACCCTTTTGGGAAAAAACTCCACCAAGAATTAATCTATTATTCAATCTCTAAAGTAGATTACAATAGCTCCAATTCTTGCTTGAGAATGCTTCTTTTTCCTTCACCAAATCTTCTTCACAACCTGCAATAAAATTGATAATAACTTTCTTCAACTTGCTTGAGATAAATAGGCTTTAATCAACTTTGTAAACTCAACAAGAGTTAAAATTACAATGCTCAAGCCCTATCCCTAAAAGGTACACCTATCTCTTCCAAGTAGAGTTTAACTATGAAGAACAATGTAAAATCCTCATCTTCATGCATTTGGGCGTCCCAAACTAAAGTGCCAACTCAAATTTTATTTTGTAAATATCTTCAAGTCTTCATCCTCAAAGTAGGCACCCAAAAGAGATCCCACTTAACTTAGCCTTCTAAAATATCTCAACATGCAAAGGAGTTAATTCCAAGGAGCCAACTTGGGCACCCAAGTTGGGTCCAAGTCATTTCTTGTTAACTGAAACATTTCTCAACACCATTCATGCAAGAATGGTCATCCCTTGTTAATTGAAGGTAGTCCCTGTTATCTATCATGCAACTCAAGTCATTAGTCATGCATTCCAAGTTAAATAAAGTCAACTAGCATTCAACTAAAACTAATTGAAGATAACTGAACCATAACTAAACTGAGCTGAACTTAACTTAACTTAACTTAACTTAACTTAACTTAACTGAATTGAACTAATCTAAACTGAACTAAACTAAACTTCATGCATGCAAACATCAAACCCTAACTCCTAGGATCCTTACATGCATTTATAAGTGTTATCTCTTACTTCGAATAGTTAACTGAACTCAAGGTGAGTGTCACCTACCATGTGGGCACCCCATGTGCCCCTATTATTTAGGAACTCATATTGGATGCCTTCACATGCTTCTAACATTTAGAATTAATTACAAAATTCAATTAACATGATTATTTCATCAAATATTAATCTCCTAATCCTAGTGTTGAGTAACACTTTCCAAGGACTTAGGAGATACATGAAATAAATAATGTTTAGGATTGCAATTAAATGGCATCCTATTTCCAACAATCACTGATAGGAAGGTGGAATGACAAGGTCTCTTTGTGCCATCACTCGCACAATGTTGTTACTCTTGCTAGATGTGTCCCAATGACGGGCATGTACGCAATGTACCAAAGGCCAATCTCCCCCAAGTGCTCCAGTCACAACTCAGATAAATCACCAAGTCTAGTTAAGACACTCGGTCAATGTTCGCGGGACATCAAAGGTGGTATCACCTCCTGCACCCACGAAGCGCACTATGTCAAAAAAAAAAAATTGGCCAAATTTGAAAATTTCATCCCAAAATGATAATAGCGTCACTATAATTCAAATTTCAAATTGCAACACCCAAAGCATTTAAAATGTAAATCACAAATTGCATCACCAGAAAAATATGCGTCGTGATTTAACTTTGGTGAAATCCAAACCCTAATTTTCAAATCAAGAGATGTGTCACCATACACATATGTGTCACAATTTAGAATTTGAAACCCTTATTCTAAATTGTGAACTACGTCGCAGTTCACATATGCATCACTAAAATTCAATTTAGCGTCACTGATTCTCAAAATAGCATCGCTCTAGAGTGATGCCGCCAAAGTCTAAATTTCGAAAGGCATTAAATGCATCAAAAAGTCAAATTTCAAATTAAGTTTTGAATCACATACAGTTGGTCTTGCACCTGGGAGCCTCTGGTACTCTCAAACCTAGTTGGAAATGTGTCAAGGGAGCACACATTTTGTCATCTCATTAGAGGGTCAGAGCTCAATTTGCAAGAAATCCTTAAGGTGTGAATGAACAAATGAATTGAAAGTGACCCATCCTCACCTATTTATACATCAAAATTAGTGTTTTTTGCCCTAATTTACCCTTCAACCAGGGGTTTTTCATCACTCTCACCAATTTTTCCAAACAAAACCTTATTTTGTATTGTTTTTCTCATTTTTGGCATGTTTCTTGCATCCCGGAGCCTTTCTAGACCCCTCAGGCAACCTTTCACCTTTATCAAGAAATCAACCCAAAATTCAAAATTTCTGCTTGATTTCTTGAGGGGGCAAGGAATCATCTTTATCCTTCTGTTGGGGCATCTAAAAAATTAGAAAAAAATTATTTTTTGATCTAACCAATAGTTTTAATTGAAGAGCGTTAGTCTTTGAACCGAAGCAGCAGGTACCTCGCTTCAAAGAGGGGGAAAATGTAGAAACTGAAAAATGTCCTAAATGATATCATACACTCGAATTAGGTATACTAACATCATTTCTTCTTCAAACCCATCCTCTTTTCGCTTAATTAATTAAATTAGCCTAGCTAATTAATTAATGGCATCATTTCATCAGGTTAATTCCCCCTTTCATGCTAACATTTCATCTCATTAAATTAAAAAAAATAAATCAAACTATTTAATTTAATTCCCTAAGTCTTTTTATTTGATTAATTAACCCTAAGTTATTTAATTAAATGTCATTTCACCTTTCCCCCATTCATTAAATTACTTAATTTAATGAATATCATTTTAATTCTTCTAAAATCCCCCTAATTGTATAATTAACATTGTTTAATTATCAATTATTAATTAATCTAATTTCCCTCCCACTTGCAAGGGAATATTCCAAAGGAACATACCTCCTTTGCACATTCCTCCAAAAGGGTAATATTCCTTCCTCTTTTTCACAATTAAACTTTGTTTTAATTTGTGAAATATCCTTTTCCCTCACCCATGAGAATATTCCAAAGAATATTCTCTCTCCTCTAATCATTTAAAAAAGGGAATATTCTCACTTAGCTTCATATGCAAGTTAACTTGTGACTTCTTGTACAAGTTAACTTTTGACCTCCTGTACAAGTCAAAAGTGTGCTTGTTTGAAGGAATGAAAACCCTTTATTAAATCTCATCTTGCATTGTCACCCATTGATGTGAATACATGATCCATGTCTCCAATTTCCTCCATCCTTGACTGTTGATTAGATTTTTTGATCTCAACCCTCCATTTCTCATTTTCTCTCCTATAAATAGTTCACTATTTGGAGACAAATGGATCTATCTTTCAAATAGAAAACTTATGTTGTTGAAATCACTCATACTCACACTCATATTTAGCTCACTTTTAGCAAATTTTCATTTAAATTAGTTGCATAATAGCTTAGGTTTCATTAATGGCTTCCATAATGCATCCATTTAGCTAATTAAATAACTAGGGTTTGAATCCTTTTTAGTTTTGTAAGGTAGGGGGACCTCCATGTGCAAGGCCCCAGGTCATAGAGGGATAAGATGTGAAAGGTTGCCCTAACTTACCTCAGCTTAGTGGGATGTTTAGGGTATGAGGATAAGAATGATGAGGACGATGGATTCCAACAACCACTTTGCAATCTTGAGATTTGAAGTTGGCTAGGCGAGCTAGTTTTCAAGCTCAATACTGTATCTTGGATAGCTCTTTGTCAGAGGACAAGAGCGTAGTTTTGGGATGATAGTACGACATACTGGCGTCTCTCAGGTGTGCTAGCATCCATATGACTAGAGGACCGAAAACACAATATGAACTTATCAGAAAACAAGCTAGCAGTCTAGCTAGCAACTTCTAAGAGAGCAAAATAACACATGAAATATGAGAAATATAAATGAAGATGATAAAGTAAATATACCAAATCTAATGTGACAAAGATAATTTCATAGAAGAGCCTATTTTCCAACTAGCTCCGCAAAGCATGTACACCTACACACAGAAAGAGAGGAAAATGTTGGGTGGCTGTATAGGGGCCTACCTTAGTTAGACCCTCGTTTAGGTGTTTCCAACTCCACGGACAACCAAGGAAACGAGATAAAGAAAGTAATATAGTAAAGAGCACAAAAGAACCACAAAACAGTAAAGTTCTAACTCAACCAAGTGATAGAAGGAAAGAAAGGGAAGCTTACCACCTCCACCAAGAGCACTCAAGGCTGCTTGGGCGAGAAAATGAGAGTACTCGAGCCTCTACTGCAATGGTGTTTCGTTCCCAACTTGTTCTACCAAAGTGATGGAGTGTTGTGTTTGGTGCAATGGAGAGCTTGTATGCTTGGAGTGAGTGAAAGTGAGCTTGTATGCTTGGAGTGAGTGAAAGTGAGCTTGTGAAGCGATAGAATGAGTGCTTGAAGTTGTGAAGAAGGTAGAATGCATGTTGAAGGAATGAATTTGAAGAGAGGAATGAAAGAAACGACCATATTCGGGTCGGTCGGTCGAAGGGGGCATTACAACTTGACTCCCAATGAGAAGTGTAACGCCTCTGTAGGTTCAACCATAGGAATTTGCGAGGGATGTAGGAGCACCATGCAGATGTCTGCGCGTTTCTTGGGCATCCTTGATAGAAACACCTCCACTGACACTCAAAATAGGTGCCAAGTGGGATGCAAGCAACGGGCTTAGGTGGAATTAAGCCTTCGAACTTGGTTTTCTAAAGTGGAAGAGGGTAGATGGGGGATTTGCACATGGGGTGCAAATTCACTCCTATAAATTTTCCCCCCACTTTAGCGAGCACGAGTACTGATGAGTGCTCGGTAAAGTAGATCAAGGAGAGTGTAAGGTTAGAAATGTATACCTAAACCGTCGATGAAGTAGAGCTCGGTCTAGCATGCCTAAAGGTGCAGGGCAAGCAAAGGACTCCATAGCTACTCAGAACTATGAAGCTAAAGAAAGAAAGTGCCTTACAGGTTCTTAGTTCTATAAGGAAGGTGTCCACCAAAAACTCTAGCATGGAGGAGACCCAAAGGAAGTACCCTACAAGATCTCAATCTTGTAGGGAAGGTATTCTCCATAAACTCAAGCATGAAGAGTACACAAGGAAGCACCCTACAAGCTCTCAATCCCATAGGGAAGGTATTCTCCATGAACTCAATCATGAAGAACACATAAGGAAGCGCCCCATAGGCTCTCAGTCCTATAGGGAAGGTAACCCCCAAGATCTCTCACATGGAGGAATCCTGAGAAAATGCCCTACAAGCTCTCAGTCCTGCAGGGGAGCCAGCCCCAAGATCTCTTGCATGGAGGAAGCTCAAGGGAAGCACCTTATAGTCTCTTAGTCCTACAGAGAGGTATCCCCCAAGATCTCTCGCATGGAGGAAAACTAAGAAAGTGGACTTCACAGAGTCAAGAAGCGTCCACGTGGGCGAGTGAGAAGATAGTTGCACAAATTATTGATAGTTTTGAAAACTTTCAAAGGGGTCCCTTGGGAACCCACCGTGAAGAGAGGGTCCACTCAAGGGATGCACAATTCAAAAGTAGATGTTCTCTCTCTCGAATTGATCCTTCATCAAGGAATCCTTTTGAAGGATGTTCACTTCATCAAGGAATTCAAAAGAAAGACCCTCACGCAAGGGGGGAGATTAAAGTTGTTCCCGCTTCAAGGGAAGGTTTAAGTCCTTTCTTTACGAACCCATGATGAAGGAAACATGTTCCGTTAGGGTTTCGAGTTGAGAATACGATTCTAAAGAAAGGTTTGCGAGAATTTTTGAGAAAAGATCCATTGGCCATGAACACATTTTCTAAAAATTGAAACGTTGAAGAAATATCGTTGTCACACATGAGAGGGACAACTCAAGCAAAGAAAAGAGAAAGATAAAGAGAAAGAAAAAGAGAGAAAAAAGTATAAACAAAGGGCACAGGAAGATCTGGTTTAGCGGGGTTAGATTTGTCCAAGCTCATAATAATAGGTAACTGCGGTGCAAGGCGAAAGATCATCAATCCCCAGTCAGATCAGGAAGAATGCACGAAAAACAAAGTAAACATAAAAAATTAGGTCAACATGGAAGGGAATCCTAAATGCCCCCAACACTTTGCATCATCCCCAATTTATCGAAAATCAAGCACAAACATGGAAGAATGATGATTCAAATAGAAGAAGGTTTATGACAAAAAAACCACGCCTGTATCCAAGCACCAAAAGGGGTGATGAGGGTCATCTAGACACACATAGCATGATCATAGGGGAACACATAACAAAAAACACACACACAAGATCAAGAAGATGCTTCCTCCTAACATTGATCAGCTAAGAGGTCATCCACTTCCCACTCTAGATCATCATAGGGGGAAGGAGGATGAGCCTGCAATGGAGGGATGTTAAGAGGAGGGGTGTCCGGCCCTCCCGCAACAAGGGCCAAGGAAGAGGGCCCCTCGAGGTCCTCTCCACTGAGCTCTTGTGGAGTCAAGGTCAGCAATTCTAAAACTTCATCCATAGAGTTAAACATGCACCCCACAAGAGTGTCTTGTCTAACTTCAGTGGATGGGGCAGGCTAAGCCTAAGATTCACCGCTAGGCTCGCCGAGTGACTCACGAGCGGTGACGAACTTAGGGGAAGTCGAGACTAGTTTTGTCATTAGGACAAAACAAGTCAGCATAGGACCACCTTGTGGAGAAGGTGAGCTCCTCTTATGTCCTTTATTGCTGGAAGGAACACACTCCACCTCCTTCTTCATCTGAGGAGATGAACTCCCCATAGACAAGGCTAGAGGTGCAGAGGAAGAAGATGAAAGAACCGTAGCAGATACAACCAAGGTATTAATCATATCCACGGGTTTTGGAAAAGGTTGAATATCCAGAATGGACATCAACAAAGGCGGCTCCACCGAAGGAGCGATGAACACATGTATCACCTTGGGGTTAGGTGCATTTTCACTCACGATGAAAGCTAGAACATCACAAAACCAAACTGGAGAGAAGTAGAAGGGAGGGAAGAGGGCGACACTGTAGGAGGCCTTGAAGTAGGGGTAGTCGTCTCTTCCTCCCCTCTTTGCGAGGTGCCCTGCTTAGCTAAGAGGGCATTTCGCTGACACTTGTGTTCACGCGCAAGGTGGTTTCTTCAACTCTTGGAGCTAGAGGCCGTAGGCTGTGAAGGAGAAAAAGGCTCTTGCTCAACCATGGGGACATCCACTATAGACTTTTTTGGTGGGGGTACAGGTTCCTACACAGGAGTAGGAGGAACGGGCTGAGGAGCGGCAAGAGGAGTCGACTTGAGAGCCTCAACAAATGACCTCTTCTCACTCACTACCTTGGGAGTAGGAGTGGTAGGGGGCTGCAAAGGTCGAGACAAAGAGGACTCTCCTTGGGAGACCTTCTTCCTATCATACTGAATAGGTCTAGGCTCCGTCGGCAGAACAAGAAGCTTGAATGCGGGACACTTAGGCTTTCGTCAAGCAGGCACAATAGGATTATCTTGCAGATGAGGAGTAGAACCTAATGGTACTGCATCAGAGTGAGAAGAAGCGTAAGATTGACTAGTGGAAGAGGAAGAAGGAGGATCACAAGACCGCTTCTCTTCTTCCTTCTTTCGGGCCTTAGCGGCATCATTGCCAACCTTTAAGCAAGCCCTATGTGAAATAGCATAAGGTTAGGGAGGGAATCTAACTTTCGGCCTTAGACACCCTTTCTTATAGTTCTAATATGTTTAATGTAGAAGGTTCGTACTGGGTGGGAGAGCACCAATAGGTGCAGGCCAAGAGTATTCCAAGGAGTAGCTGCCATGTGCAATCGATGGTCTATAACCGGTGTCGTGGATTACGTGTACAAAGCCCCCATGGATAAATTTTAGACATTTATGCACGATGGAGGGTACCGTGTTCATCGCCACCAACCAAGGGATACCTAATTTCACCCTAAAGAGCTCAAACCCAAGGATGATGTCAAACAAGAGGTCCACAGATTTAGGTCCTACCAAGACCGACAGGATGACACTACCTAAAAAGGGCACATAAAGTCTGTCATGTGTGCGGATAGTACTCATAGGTGCATCATACCCATCTTTATGTAAAAATTTGATTAGCATAATCTCCTTAATTATTATGTTTACTTGTGATGTCAGATCAATGAGAACACCTAATACGATGTTTCCATTGATCCGCACGGGGATATAAAGAGGAGATGTTTCTTTGTTAAAACCCATCAGAAGGTCTTGTGAAGTAAAGGTTATGCCAGTACCACTGCCCACAAGCTACACAAAGGGGACAGGTTGATGTAAGAAGGAGGCCATCACACACACTAGATAATGCTTTCACAGAGTCCCTAAAGGCACAAGCATAAGACAGTAACCCAACTAAGGTTTTTTTATGCAATACCTTTGGAACCTTCCAACTATGCCAACTAGGGGTCACAGGTTGGGTTGCAAGACAATAGCCTTACAACACTCACACCTACAACACTCCTAGAGTATGAGGAAAGGAACTATCAGTATCGCGAAAATGGAACCAAAATGGTTCACGTCAGGTTCACCAAAATGTAAGGTAGGGGGACCTCCACGTGCAAGGCCCCAGGTCACGAAGGGCCAAGATGTGAAAGGTTTCCCTAACTTACCTCAGCTTAGTGGAATGTTTAGGGTATGAGGATGAGAATGATGAAGACAATGGAGTCTAGCAGCAACTTTGCAATCCTGAGATTCAAAGTGGGGATAAGCGAGCTAGTTTTTGAGCTCAATACTATATCTCATATAGCTCTCTGTTAGAGGATGAGAGTGCAATTCCGGGATGACAGCACGATGCACTGGCATCTCTCAGGTGCGCTGGTGTCCTTATGACCAAAGGACCAAAAACACAATATGAACTTATCATAAAATGAGTTAGCAACCTAGCTAGAAACTTCTAAGAGAGAAAAATAATGCTATGAAATATGAGAAATATAAACGAAGATGATAAAGTAAATATACCAAAGCTAGGGTGATGAAGTTAATTTCATAGAAGAGCCTGTTCGCCAACTAGGTCTGCAAAGCACATACACCTACACACAAAAAGAGAGGAAAATGTTGGGTGGTTGTATAGGGGTCTACCTCAGTCAGACCCCCGTTTAGGTGTTTCCAACTCCACAGATAGCCAAGGAAACGAGATAAATAAAGTAATATAGTAAAGAGCACAAAAGCACTACAAAATAGTAAAGTTCTAACTCAACCAAGTGATAGAAGGAAAGGGAAGGTTACCACCTCCACCAAGAGTGCTCAAGGCTGCTTGGGGGAGAAAATGAGAGTACTCAAGCCTCTACTGCAATGGTGTTTCATTCCCAACTTGTTCTACCAAAGTGATGGAGTGTTGTGTTTGCTGCAATGGAGAGCTTGTATGCTTGGAGAGAGTGAAAGTGAGCTTGTGAAGCGATAAAATAAGTGATTGAAATTGTGAAGAAGCTAGAATGCATCTTGAATGAATGAATTTGAAGAGAGGAATGAAACAAATGGCCATATTCAGATCTATCGGCTGAAGGGGGCATTACAACTTGACTCCCAATGAGAAGTGTAACGCCTCTGCAGGTTCAACCACATGAATCTACCAAGGATGTAAGCACGTTGTGTAGATGTTTGTGCACCGCGCAGGCATTCCTGATAGAAATTCCTCCACCAATGCTCAAAACAGGCACCAAGTGGGATGCAAGCAGCAGTCTTAGGTGGAATTAAGCCTCTAAACTTGGTTTTCTAAAGTGGAAGAGGGAAAACGGGGGATTTGCACATGGGGTGCAAATTCACTCCTATAGAAGTTTAAATATCATTTAGATTAGCTTAGAATTTGTATATCTGAATCATTTCAGTGTAAATCATGTTAGATTAGCTTTTACACCATGTTCATGTAGATTAAAATCATGTTTTATGCACATCTCACAACCGTTTCATCAATTCTCTTCAATAGAATCAATTAAAACAAGCTCACTAATCCACGATATTGGGAAAGGGTTACCATTCCACATCAACCTCGACACCACTCCCAAAATGGGATAAGTTTTGAATGGGTTAGAGTAGACATTTTAAATGTTTTTATAATTTGAATGCTTTGTTTCAATGAATGTGTAGTTTAACTTCAATTTGATTGATCTTGTTTAGATTAGCATTAGTGTCTTTTTTATGCTTCGATTCTTCATGGATCAAGCATAATCAACCCATACTAATCTGACCGATCACATTCTAGCGCTAGGAGGGGAAAATCAATCAAATTTAATTACTTTCTTTCTTGAATTCTATTCATTCTAATTTTTTGTAGGAAACAGTGACACCTGAAACAATTTTAGTGATGCCTTTGTTGGGCATTGCCATATAGCGACACTATCATCATATAAAACAATGATACCTATCTAATATCATGGTGCTCATTAAACAAACGACGATGCTAATAATTTTTAGAGGTATCAAAGATTTATAAATGGTGACACATCTCAAATAGCGACACTATCATTGTCACTGTTTTCTCTGCAGAGCGACACCCAAGTTCACCAGAGCAACAATATCATGAATAGTGATGCCCAACTCTGGTAAGAAATTTGACGATCATTTTTCAGTACGTGTTTTAGTATTTTCACTTCATTAGATTACTAGCATACCTCTAGCATTGTTCTAGTTTTTAGAATAATGGGGTTTTGCAGGATTGGACAGAACAAAGTTAAAGTGAAGAGGCATTCTTATCTTAAGAACTTATAATTATAACAAGCATTTGAAACTTTGGGGCAATTATAACCCAATTTCTTATGCTTTTCATTTTATGCTTTAGGACCTCACTAATCTTCATTTGGGTTTAAAATGAACGGTCAAATGAGACTAAAATTGAACCCTAATTTCATCATTGTCTTTTGGGTTTTAAAATTGAGCAAGGCAACTTAACATTTTGTTTGGTGCATAAAATGAAGTCATCTTAGCTTACGAGTTAAAATTAATGAGTGTTTTCTATGTTTTTATTTACATCTTTGTTATCGAATACATATGCAATTCTCTCGCGCCACTCAACGATCTTGAGAAACAAAAAAATTCCTTAAACCTTTGAATAATCACCTACATATTTCAATTTGGACTAAAAATGAACCCCTTGCTAGTGTAAGGAAAAGGCGTGGTGTGTGCTCTCTCCTTGTTTCATGCAAAATGGGATGATCAAACCACAAATGTACTTCCTTGCTATTGTTTATCTTTAGAGGGCCTGCTTTCCCACTTCAAAAGGAGGGAACGACCCAAGTTGTGATGAGCTAAATCCAAGATCTTTCAAGTCGTTATGTAAAAATGCGTTTGTGACGAAAGTCATAAACAACAGGTGTAGACGTGTCATACCAACAAGTTCCACCCTTAGTATCCATGTGATACATCAAAATTTCTCTTTAGGAAGTGACTGGGAGGGCTCTTGACTCTTCGTAATCTTGAGCTAATCTTGTTACGTGTATGGCCACCTTGAATGAAAGACCTTATTACAAACCACTTGTTTAGTTACCAAAAATCCTTAATGCTTGTTGGTGCAAGAATGGTCGTTCTAAATCCGCCCCAAATTTGTACTATTCATTGTTGAAATAGAAAAATCCTTAGGATCTTAGGATCTTCAGGATTTTGAGATTTGGTGGTCCTGAGAAGTGTGTGTCATGGAGGGGAGCCAATGTCACCAAATCTCCAACTGTTCACATTGTCTTAGTGTTTGGAGAAATCAGAGTGGGGAATCAATAAGTATGGCCATTTCAACCTAGGATTGTAAATGCTTGAGATTCAGTTTAATACTTTGCTTGGTTCCAAACATTACAAACAAACATTCACAATTTTCCTCAAAATTTCAAACCCTTTGGTCTAAATATGGATACCTTTTGAAATAGCCTTGATATTAATGCTTGTCCTAAGGATTTCTATCCTTGGAGATTTCTAAATATCTTGACTTATATCTCAATCCATATTTTCCAAAGTTAACATAAGCAACTATGGCTTGAACTTCATCCTTTTCATGAAATGGACATTGTGAAATTTATGATGTTTTTGACATAGACATTTTAGTTTGGAAACATAATTAAGACAAGTGTTTGTGGTAAAATAAATTCACTAAAGCAAGATAAATTAACAAATTGAACCCCACATTGACCATTTGGAGACCGATTGCCCCCATTGAACAAACTGATCTTAAAGGTGTCATCATTCAACCAAACTTTGAACTCGTTAACAAAGAACAAAATGATATCATTAGTAGTTTGAGAAGATTCACTTTTGAAACAAAAGAAACACCAACCTAGTAGAGAAACGTAGAAAATGTCATAGACGAAGAAGAGGAGCAAGTTGATATTGAGGCTAGAAGGCCCTTATTACCACCACCCATGTGGCAATAAGTATCTACCTCCACTTTCATGATCTTAGACTTATTCAAATGATCTTACACAAAGTCAAGATCCCCAAAAGGTCTACAGGTCGTCATTTTAAACCTAGGCATCTTACTCCAAAAGCTCTCAATAAATACTTGTTAGCACTTCACGAAACTAGAACTAGGTTGGTATACAACTTCTACAAATGTGCTTCAAGGAACAATATAGACTTATATGCCTTATTTTATAGTCAGAACCTTGGTCTTTTTCACAATTTTGAACTTCTCTAAAAAAATGGGTCTTTAGGATTTGAAAACTTTAGAGGTCTAGCATGTTTCTCACTACCTTGGTCTTATCAAACAAAGACTCACTCTAAATCAACATTGGTTCAAACATTTCATTTACCCCCCCATCAAATTTCACCCTTCACTTCATCAAAATTTACAAAAATTTCAAATACACCAACACTTTTTGACTTAAACATCTATCAAACCAACCCCTAACTTAGCTACTTTGTATGTGAAATGTATCCTTTTCCGTGCATGTGGCTAAGTTAGTTATCGTATTTGAGCTAGTTTATTTTGAGGGTCATGAGTCTACCTTAGAGATTCCCAAGTTCATCAACTTCCTTTATCCAAACATCAAAACATCAAAATTAAGTCAAAAGTGTTGTCCCAAAATGATTGCAAAGATCACTTTCTATATCACCCACCTTTTCATCTCCCATTATCATCATTGCTCCAAAAAGACTTAGAGCATCCCTTTTACCTAAATTTGAGTCAACTAGAGAGTTCAAACATTACAAATCTCAACAAAACTCTCCCAAAGGTGACCCAGAATTTATGGTAAAAACAAGATCACAACACAAGAGAATCATGGAGAAAACCAAAGTCACATTTACCTCAAGTGATCCAAAACCTCTAGAATTTGATCCAAGAAGCCATGTTACTCCATCACAACAACCTTTGTCTCCATCAAGGCCATATGAGATAGAGGACATCACAAACAATCTATTTGGACTCACTAGAGAAGAAATCATGGAGCATCAAGCCTTAGAGAATATAGTTCCCAATTCCCCATCTTTTGTTGCATAATCATTGACACAAGGCTTGACATCATCTACTATTCCAACAACTCCATCCCTAGAGCTAAGTCAAACATTGACACCTAGCATTGTAGCTAGTCTTGCTAAGGACTTTGGCCATACTCTTCCATTTGAAAGCAACACACTTGTGGGAATGCTTGAAACCAACCCTCCATCCCAAACGACCACTTGGACACCAACAGTTGGTACTCCTCCCATTCTCAAAGATACCAAGTAGTGATATAAACCACTTACACTTCATTATTCCACAACCACTTCAACATTTTGAGGACACCCCTCTTCATCCATACCTACGAGTACCATAAGTGTTCCCAACATCACACAAGGTAGTGTGGACCAACTGGACCCAAAAGGGAAAGGAAATAACTTCATGCAAAATCAACCTTTAACACCACATGGGACCTCTTCATCCAATCTTCTCGTTGATACACCAAATGTAGTGGTTTCCCAAAACCCAGCTATCCCATTCATCATCAACCCACATCAAAACAATCCCTTGGTCAAAAATTCCATCAACTTGGATAATACCTTGTCCACATCCCTAACACAAGGAAATCCTCAAGACATGGGACAAGGGAATCTTTTTAATCAATGGACTCAAGGTCCTAGTGTGTCATTACCATCACAAAATCTCATTGTGCCATCCTCATCCTTTCCCACGGTCCCCTTCACCATGCAAAATAAGATAGGACATCAAACTTACATTCCTCCACCTCAATTCACTATATCACAAGGAATGTTAAACTAAGGGAACCCCCAACCTCTCATCAGCAACCCGCTACCCATTCAAAACATCACCGCTCAAAATCAATCACAGATGTCCCAGTAACCAACTGATCCCAAATTACAAGCACATGCCTTAGCTTTATAGTAAGCACAACAAGCTTATTTGCAAACCATACAACAATAACAACCAACCCTAGCATCCCAACAACAAAAACAACAACAAGCAACCCTAGTAGAGCAATAACATCATCAACAACAACAAGTAACCTTAACAACACAACAAGTAGCACAACAACAACAACAATAGCAAGCAATCTTAGCACAACAACAAAATCAAGCCCATCAAGCCACCTTAGCAACACAACAACAAGAACAAGCCCAACAACAAGCCCTAGTGGCACAACAATAACAACAAGCTCAACAAGTATCCCTTGCAAGTCAACAACAACAACAAGCCTTGCTAGCTCAAAAATATACCCAACAACAACCACAACAACCAAGTTCCCACTATAATCCCCAATAGAACATCATCAATACAAATGTATTAGGAACATATATCAACACCGCAATCACCTTCACAGAATCTCACACCACCATACACCCCATACAACACATCATTATATCACAATCTCATATACAACCCATCCCTCATTCCAACATATGTTCCTCCATCAAACCTGCAAGACAATCTACCATCACAATTTAAGGTGCTATCCAAAGAAATACAAGACCTTTGAATGGGCAAGACAAAGAAGCCACATACACAGAATCTATGTCCTTATTGATTTGATCAAAACATCACAATGGTACCATTCCCTCCCAGATTTGAAATCCCTAAATTTGATAAATACAAAGGGAGATGAATTCCTATGGACCATGTCAAAGAGTTTAACATCATGTGTACAGAGGTGGCCTGCAATGATTCTTATTTAATGTGACTCTTCCCTTGAAGTTTAACAGGTCCTACCATGGATTGGTTTTCTCACCTACCTCATAGTATCAAAAATTTCCAAGAAATTACTGATAAATTCATCAATCACTTCTCCTTCAATCTTGACATTGACGTAAGTCTAGAAGAACTGTACACTCTTAGACAAAACAAAGGAGAAACTTTCGCTAATTTCCTGCAACGTTGGAGACAAAGAGCTAGTAAAAGCAAGTGGCCTCTTCCTAATGAACAACAAGTGGGGATAATCATAGAAAATCTAGATCTGGATCTATCCTTCCACTTAAAAATGCAATGCATCACATCTTATGACGAGTGTGTCCCTAGAGTCCTTAACATCAAGAGAGATCTAATCTCGCAGGGAAATACTCAAGCTTACAAAGACAATCCCCCCTTAACTAGTTCAAATGATAAGCCTCGTTTCTGGGCTAAGAACAAAAATGTAACAAATGATGGTGTGGTAGATGCTAAGGTAGTCCTAAGTGATCCTAAGCCAAACAACAATCAAGTTGCTACCATTCAACCAACTGTGCAACAAACAACACCTCCTCTGAACAATCAAATCAATAACAATGAGATGCAACAAAGGCGAACCCCTAACAAGAATAACTATCATAAATGAAAGTACACATAGTTGTCGGAACCCATCGAAACCATCATGAAGAAGTTGGTAGAGTCAAACCTGATAACACTTCCCAACTTTGAAAACTACCAAGAGCCCCAAGAGAAACCATCCTGGTACAACAAGCACGATCTCTGTGACTTTCAAAAAATCAAATGACACAAAATGACAAACTACATGAGACTCAAAAACATTATTAAGGATTTCATAGAAAACGACACCATATCTATTGAGGTACTACTCAGAAATCAGGATCTTAAGATATACAATAATCCCATGCAAGATCATAACAAAGGGAACAATAATGGGAAATCTAAGGTTTACACAAATGTGCAGCATACCTATTCCAATGCGGTTGCTTCATGTGATAGTTTCATTACTATTGTCACCATCAAAGGACCTAGTGCCGAGTGTGGAGTCACCATGTGATGTGGAAAAATCACCATCCAAGGAGTCCCATCTCAATCTAGGGCACAACCTACTTTGCCAATATCAAATCCCAGCAAGTACAATCTCCTAGATCAGCTTAAGAATACCTCCGCACATATATCAATCTTAGAACTATTAAGGCTATCACCCACACATAGGTAAATCTTAGAGAAAGCTTTGTTAGAGTCATATGTCCCTGAGGATATCGATACAAACCAGTTCCAAGCTATGGTAGGGCATATCGCTAATCATCTTCTCACCTTCTTAGAACAAGACTGACCATCACAGCCATCTCATAACCATGCTTTACACCTTGAGGTTATCATTCATAAGAACAAGGTCAAAAGAGTCTTAGTAGATGGAAGTGTTGGTCTAAAAATTTATACCCTTCAGTTGATCAAGAACCTGGGCTATTTAGAGGATACTATTGAGAAAGCAAAAAGTACCACCATTAGAGCATATGATGGCCAAGAACGGTATCACAAGGAATCATTGCATTACCCATCCATGTGGGACCCATCATTGCAGAGACTACATGCCAAGTGTTAGACCTTGATCTTCCCTATAATATCTTGCTTGGCCGACCATGGATTCATGCCCTAAAAGTTTTAGCCTCGATCTATGATCAATGTGTACAGTTTCCTTTCAAGTGCAAAGAACTTACTATCCACAGAGATCCTGTTACTACTACAAAAATATTGAGGTAAAGTTTTATAAGATCCCCCAAATAACTAATAATGACGAAGGGCCTACACCATCTACCTCATTTGTTGACCCATCATCCCTTGCATCTACCTCAAAAATGAAAACACCCATTGTGTAGAACATTCCCGACATTAAAGCAGTGATATAGGATGATGGTTGTGGAAACTGTAAGCTAATGAAGAATACCTTTTGCTTAGGAGAGCTACCTATTTCACCTCAATCTCACAGGAAACCCACATCTAGCAACAAGGAGCTTGAAACCATCAAGATGGAAGCTACTACCTTCACCAAGTGGGGGGATTTGAACCAAGAAGATGTCAATGAAGAAGATGTCTCTAAACTACTCTATCAGGATGAACGAGTTGTCCCCACTCTTCCCATGTAAAATGATAATAAAGGATTGTAGCTGATGAAGGGAATGGGTTATAACAAGAACAAGAAGCTAGGATAGAATGATCAATTATAGTTTTTTAGAACCCATTGTTCTTGAGAAACGACTAGAGAATCTTGGTCTAGGTTGTACTACTAGCAAGGTTACACTTATTGGAAAATGTACTTCTGCTAAATGGGTCGAGGCTTCCCCTTGGTTACCTACATCATGTGATACAACCTTAGATGACTTCCCCCTTGATGTTGCTGACCTATTTGAGAATAACTCCCTTTTCATGATATCCATTACATCCTTCGCTCCAAGCAATCAACTGACTAAAATATGCCTCGTATACCCACAAATCATTGACTTGGACCAACAAGGATTGTTGATTCTTGATTTATTTGAAAACGATGAAGCGATCTCAGAACTCATTGGACTCCATGAAAACTTACCATGGGAAGATCACAAAGTAGGTTTTGACATAGAGCTGGACATAGGGGCATACTATAGGGAGACGATTGAATCCTTTAGTCAAAAAATTGATGAAATACAACTAACATGTAGATTTTTAAGTGAAAACCACATGGTGGCACTTTCTAAACCTAAAATAGTAAAAACAAAGGATGTATCCAAGGATCAAAACCTCTTTGAGGCACCCAAGGATGAGGGATTCAATCTCCCCCTTAGTGCAATGCATCTAGAGAAGTTTGCAGTACTAGCAGAAAAGGCCACTCCAGTCAATATGGGAATAGAAGAAGCACCTAAGATCACTTTCTATGTTGAATCCTTGTTGGATGAAGAACAAGAAACCTAGCAGTATTCCTGAAAGAGTGAAGAGCCAACTTTGCATGGTCATACACTGATATGCCAGGGCTTGATCTAGAAGTAGTTGTGCATCACTTAGCAGTCTATCCTAAAGCCAAGCTAGTAAAGCAGAAATTAAGGAAGATGCACCCTCATATATCACTCTTGATAAAACTTGAGTTACAAAAGCTTCTTGACATTGGATTCATCTGATCAATAGATTATCCTGAGTGGGTTTCAAACTTGGCACCAGTCTCAAAACCCACTAGGGGCATCAAAATATGCACAAAATTTAGAGACTTAAACAATGCATGCCTGAAGAATGATTTCCCTTTTCCTAACACTAACCTCATCGTAGACTAAATAGTTGGGCATGAAATACTATCACTCATGGGTGGTTTTTTAGGCTATAATAAAATCATGATCGTCAAGGAGGATCAACGCAAAACTGCAGTCACTTGTCCATGGGGAACCTATTACTAGAACATGATTCCATTTGGGCTAAAAAATGTAGGAGAAACCTATCAAAGAGAAATGGCCCTCATCTTTCATGAAATGATCCACAAAATAGTCAAAGATTATTTGGACAATATTTTGGAAAAATCAAAGAAAATAAATGAGCACATAGAAGTCTTAGGACCCATCTTCGACAGGCTTGAAGAATACAAGGTACGACTAAACCCGAAAACGTGTGTCTTTGGGGTTACATCAGGAAAGCCTCTTAGCTATATCCTCTCGCAAAGAGGGATAGAAATTGATCCAAAAAAGGTAAATTCCATCCTCGACATGGAACCACCACAAACACTGAAACATATGAGAGGGTTACAAGGAAGATTGTAGTCCATCAAAAGGTTCATAACGCAACTATCAGACAAACTCTATCCTTTTTTGGATCTTCTCCATAAAGGAATGAATTACAAGTGGGATGAGAAGTGTGATAAAACTTTCCAATAGGTCAAAGACTATATATTAACACCTCCAATACTCGTGTCACCAAACTGGACAAACCATTGATCTTGTATATCTCATCAACATTAGTAGCATTAGGTGTTATTTTGGAACAAAATGATGAAAATGGTAAGGAAAGGGCTATCTATTACATTAGCAAGACCTTAGTGGGCTATGAAATGAACTATTCAGCGATTGAGAAAGCATGCTTAGCAGTAGTTTTTGCTTCACAAAATTTCAGACATTACATGTTGTGGGATCAAATCAAACTCATTGTGAAGATTGACCCATTGAAATACCTATTATCCAAAGCAACTCTCACTGAGCGAATGGATAAATGGGTGGTGATCTTAACTAAATTTGGCATAGAGTACATAGAATGCAAGGTAGTCAAAGGACAAGTGATTGTAGACCAATTAGCAGAGGCATCTATCTATGCAAAAAACCCATTGATATCTAAAATCCCTGATGAATCAGTGTTCATTATCAATCTCACGAGTCAATGGAAGATGTACTTTGATGGATCATTCACCCAACACTGATCAAGAGTAGGTATTCTTTTCATCACCCCTCAAGGTGATTGCATTCGAAATTCATACAGGCTATCATTTTCGTGTACTAACAACATTACTGAGTACGAAGCCCTAATCACAAGTCTAAGGATAGCAGTTCAGTGGAAGATACAAGAGATGCGAATCTATGGAGACTCACAACTGGTTATCAACCAAGTCACCAATGAATATCAAACTAAGGATGACAACCTCACTCCTTACAAAAAGATGGTAGAAAGTCTCAAATATCTTTTCATAGATATAACTTTTGAGCAAATTCCTTGCATGAACAACAGAGCAATAGACGCTATGGCAACAATCGGATCACGCTTAGACATGCCAAACAACATCATCCAATGTGAATTCTTGGTAGAACAACTTCTCGTACTGACTTTTGAAATCCTTGATTTTGAATTCGTGTGTGTCATTTTTGGTCCTAGATTTCCATGGTATCATGACATATTTACCTACCTTAGTAGAGGAAACTATTTACCTACCTTAGTAGAGGAAACCTCCCATCTGATATCACCTCCAACATTAAAAAGACCTTTGTCAAAAAGGCATCTCGATTCGTAATCCTAGGTGATACCCTTTATCGTCGAAGCATCAGAGGGTCATTACTATGATGTCTTAACCAAGAGGAAGCCTTGACTACTTTAACATAAGTTCATGATGGAATATGTGGTTCCCATTCTAGTGGTATGACTCTAGCTAAGAAATTGTTGACGACAAGGTACTACTGGCCAACCATGGAAAGAGAATCCCATCAGTATGTGCAAAAATGTGTCCAATGTCAAAACATGGAGATCTAATTCATGCTCTAGCTCAGGAATTGCATTCAATGATCACACCTTGGCCCTTCTCATAGTGGGGACTTGACCTCATAAGAAAAATCACTCCAACCTCATCCAATGGCCACAATTTGTTCATAATATCCACTTAGTACTTTACCAAATGGTTTGAAGCCATTCCTATGACCTACATAATAGGAAAGCAAATTTCCAAGTTTATCCTGAATTACCTAATCTGTTGTTATGGTGTTCCAAAAATTGTTATCTCAAATAATGGAACACCCTTCAAGAATAAGGATGTTAAAGAGCTATGCCAACGATTCAACATCCAACACTGATTCTCTACCCCATATTACCCCCAAGGAAACAGTCAAGCTAAGGCTACAAATAAAACCATTTTGAAAATATTGAAGAAAATGGTTAATGAAGCTAGCCATGACTGGCATCTGTAGTTAAATCCTGCTCTCTAGGCCTATAGCACCAATATCTACACACCTATAGGTACAACCCCGTTCTCCTTGGTCTACGGATCAAAATCCATTCTGACTATTGAGGTTGAGCTCCCATCACTGTCAGTGTCACTACAAAACCTAATCACCAATGAAGAATATAGAATATCTCAACTGAATGAGCTAGAATTCCTAGATGAGCATTGTCTTGACACCCTCAATTACTTGAAAGTATATAAAAAATGACTAAAATAGAGCTATAACAAGAAGATCAAATTTCAATCTTTCCAAGTAGGGGATCTTGTTCTCAAACAGAACCAGAAGAATTTTCCAGATCAAGGTAGTAAAGGAAAGTTTGAGCCTAACTAGTTGGGTCCATTTTTCATCACAACAAGCTATAGATCAGGAGCATACCAATTGTCAACACTTGAAGGTGAACCCTTGCAGGAACCAACCAACATCTTGCATCATAAAAAATTTTCTGCCTAGTCTTGAAGGGTGTAAAATTTGAAAATACAAAAAAAAAAAAAAAAATCCAGAAAAATGAGAAAAAGGATTGGAAAGTAAAGAAAAAAAAAATCCTCTAGTGAAAACCACTTTGGTGGCGCTTTGGGCAAGTACCATGGTGAAAACCTAGCAAATAGACACCTTGTGTAAATAAAGCACCTCCATCTATTCTTTGGCTCTTTATCCTATCATTCTTTACATCACCATCCATCCATCGCTTCACTCATCCTATTTATTCTATCAACCATTCACGTCCTTATCATAGCTTAATATTGTGAAGTATCGCGATCCCTTTAGTACTACTTGGCATATTCAAAAGGTTAGTTTGTCCATCCTATATTGAGATATTCTAGCATATCACATTTGGGGGAAATTTGTTAAGGATCATATTGGGTTCTTGTATATATTAAGGTTATCGGAAATCACAATCAAAAATTCAAAACGTTCGTAAAACGTTCATCAGAAAATCCAAAAACATTTGTAAAAGCATGTACAACTAAAATCCAAAAAATATCAAAAAATTGTAAGGGAAAAATCAAAAACATTAAAAACATATCAAAAACCCTAAAAAGATTATACATCAAAAATACAAAAATAGAACCATCTCGAACTACATTGTCTCTAAGCTTGAACGTAGGCAAGACCATCATTTATGTTCTCACAAGACACCCTAGGTCAATCCTTTAGGAGTCTGTCATAATAAACTGGCATTCCATCAACTGTTCATTTCTCATTGTCAATAAGTCATCTTAGTCGAACTACGTGGTCTCTACGCATATAACGTAGGCAAGGCTTATCTTTGATCAACCCCCGAGGCCCCTAGGATAGGTCTTTAGGTTAGGTTCTTGGTCTAAACTCAAAAAATCCCTAAACATTTGGAAAACTCAGAAAATCCCTAAACATTTGAAAATTGAAAACATAAAAACATTATAAAACATTCAAAAGACCTAAACAACGTCAAATATCTTTGCAAAAACCCTAAAAAACCTCAAATAACCAAAAATATATAAATGTTCACATAAACTTTCAAAAAGATCAAAAACAGTCTCAGAACATTTTCAAAATACCAAAAACATTGAAATATTCCAAAAAATCTAAAAACCATCCACCCCATCTCACTTTCACCTGCAATAAACCTTCACCCATAATAAACTGATCATCACCTTCAACCTTTGGCAAAACTAATAGAAAACAAGTATAGCAAGTTGTAAAGTGAGAACCTAAGTGTCACAATCTAAAGTCTAGGTCATAGGTGAATGAGTCATTGAATTTTGTATCAACGACTTATCATAAAGCTCATCATCCTACATCAAACCATTTGATCAACATATTCTAGGATGTAGCCTTCTTGTGGTGGACGTCAGCATCAAAAATCACCTTAGCTAAATTAAACTAGCAAGAGACATAGATAACACTAACTGTTTGTCTTTGATCTTTTCTTATGATTTATCTTAATGACCCATTCCAAGGAACTCTTGATGATGTCTATCTAAAAATATTTAGAGAGAGAACAATGGGGCATCGATCATTATCTTTCATTTGTTGTTCTTTTGGGTACTCTTGTAAAATAATCTTGGCGCATACTTGCGTAGTTGTGTGTAGGAAAGTTGTTTGGAGTACATTGTTGACTATTGTGTATGCTTTGGTCCAATATATTCTAGAATTCTAACTTACATTCTAACGAGGTTTCAATATGTCAAGGTGTGAACAAGAACTATCATATATGTTTGTAAAGTCAAAGTCCATTACACTAGATACAACGTTGTCTTGGTTATCAATACCTAGATGCATCATGTCTATGTGTTATATCAAACAATAAGGAACAATGGAAAATCCCAATCCCAAGATATGAGCAAATCATCATCATCATCCTCATCATGCATTTCTCTTCACTATCTCTAATAAAGTCTCGGTGGATCATAGACTTGTTGGGTCTTTTGAATCAATCATTAAAATCAATGGTCAAATCATCTTCTTTCTTCTATCTTCTTTCCATGCTAACTCGATATCATGACAGTCAACAAAAACATCATCAATGCATCCATCTTGCATCAACAAATCATCAACATGCATACATCTCGCATAATCATACCATATCATAAAACATCCATCCTGCATCATCATTATCATTTAAGTTGTGACAAATAATATAGATTTCTTATTCTAATCACCCTAAATCATTGCATCACATATCATAAACATGCATCGCATTATCATATCATAAGCATAAACATCTGCATTATCCATCCATACATCCACACGCATACATATCACATCATAAAACTACATAAGAAAATACACAAAAACAAATGCATCCACATCATTTGCATAAGCATAACATAAGCATATCATATCGTACATCCCATGGCATATCATGAAAAGATACAGAAAAAGAATATAACAATGCATCCATCACATCACATATATCATCACATATCGCATAAGAATACATAAGATAATTGCACCCATACATAATCATAAGGCATCATATATCACATCAAGTGCATTCATACATTCATAAGCATGAAATAAAATGAACACATCATATCATATTGAATTTGTATCATATATATCAAAAACTCATGACCGTCATAGTACAACATCTAAATTAGTGTATGTATATTGATCATAAATACAACATCCATGAGGCTATCAAAAAGGAGCCCATGAATGTATGTCTGTGTAAAGAATCAGACAATGATAAAAAAAAGTGTCTATACAATCAAGCTAGCCTTGATGGTTGCTCCCCTCACTAGCCTATCTTTCTAGTTGATCCTCAGCCCTAGGGTGTGCCCCGCTCCTCTGAGAATAATTTGATTGTCTAAGCACCTGTGGGACATCCCTGTGATAATGCATCTTGTAGTAGGCTTCCTTAGTAACAACCTCTCTACGTAGACACTATCTGCCCCTGAGCTGTAGTTGTCATAGTATCAAGCTGTTGATGTCATCTGACCTCCTAAATCAACTACATCTCGACAATTTGTCTAAGCTTCTGCTCTTGGTCTCTCTTGGCTGTCAAGGCCACTATTTGTTGTTTGGCTTGATCTCTCTCAACAATGATCACCAAAACCTGTTGATGGGCCTAATCCCTCTTGCCCATAATAACTTGTACCTGCTACTGCAAATGTTGTATTTGAGCATCACAGGGATCTAGCCTCGGTGGTGGCTATTATGGAGGCTATTGCTATATTGGTGGCTGACGAGGAGGATGTTGATCCACTAGTGGTGCTCCTAGAACTTGCCCATCCTACTTATCTTAGCCATCTTGTCCATCCTGTCCTCTACCCCAACCTTTTCCTCTACCTACACCCCTCCCTCTCAGTCTCCCTTGTCGAGGTGCACCCACTGGATCTGTCAACTAGTGAGGGGGTGTGAACCATGCATCATATGCAAACATCGTCTGAGCATCCACCTACCCTTGATCATAAGCCCATGGTCTAGCCACCATTTATTGAAATCCCTTGACCACCTCATGGGTTGGGATCCTAGGTCCCCATGTTGGTGTCTCTCGTGTTGACCTGGTGAAGATAGCAATATACTGATCATCTAGCCTATCCTTCTTGTCCCCAAACTATCTTGCCACCCTATTTGGTAGATACCTCTTGATGATGGTATGCTCTCAACCCTACATATATCAGGTCTACCAAGCGAAAAACAACTGTTGCACATCATCATACCATGCTAGCATCTAAAACTAGGGTCGCCATCTAAAGACTATCGTATCGTCAATGAACCTACACCAATATGGAATCCCAAGCTACCATGTATGCTATAAAGTAATGTCACCTCTGTATCACCAAACAACAGGATCATCTGGCTCTATTTCTGCCATCTAAACAATTGATCAAAGCACAACAATGTGCTCCCAAGCCCAAATATGAAGTAGGGTGACTCCTATGCCAATCGCCCTGTCATTGCAATATACAAAATCCTACATATCATTGTAGAAGGAGGCTAGCATAACTTTACCCCATGCATATTGAGTCTTCCTGAAAAGCATCCTGTGCCAAGCAAGGTCCCATCCCAAATTGAACCCTCTACTCTGTCGATTGGAAGCAACCAAGCGTGAGATAATAGTTGCAACAATCAATCTAAAAGAGGGCACTCGACCTCTATACATCTCAAGTTCAATCTACAAAGTGACTAGAACAATGTCCTCTAGCTCCATCACCTCATGGCATGCATCATAGCCAGCATTAGAGTCATAAATCACACACTCACCATGTATCAACAAACGTAATATCCGCCATACGTCCTATAGCGTCACTGTCGCCTCACCGGCAAGAAGGTGGAACAATGAGGTCTCTTTGTGCCATCGCTCCCACAATGTTGTCATCATTGCCAAATGTGTCTGGATGACGGGCATGTACGCAATGTACCACAAGCTAATCTCCCCCAAGTGCTCCTATCGCATCTTAGATAAATCACCAAGTCTAGATAAGACAATCAGTCAGTGCTCATGGGACATCAAAGGTGGGATCACCTCCTGCACCCACGAAGCACACGACATCAAAAAATAAATTTTTTTTGGCTAAATTTGGAATTTTCATCCCAAAATGACAAGTGTCACTATAATTCAAATTTCAAATTGTGACAGCCAAAGCATTTAAAATGCAAATCGCAAATTGCGTCGCCAGAAACATATGCATCATGATTTAAATTTGGTGAAACCCTAACCCTAATTTTCAAATCAAGAGATGTGTCGCCATACACATATGCGTCACAATTTAGAATCTAAAACCATAATTCTAAATTGTGAACTACATCGCAATTCACATATGTGTTGCTAAAATTCAATTTAGCTTCACCAGTTCTCAAAATAGCTTTGCTCTAGAGCAATGCCACCAAACTCTAAATTTTAAAAGGCATTAAATGCATCAAAAAGTCAAATTTCAAATCAATTTTTGAATCACATACCTGTGGTTTTGCACCTGGAAGCCTCTCAAACCTGGTCAGAAATGTATCATGGGAGCACACATTGTGCCATCTTATCAAAGGGTTCGAGCTCAATTTACAAGAAATCCTTAAGGTGTGAATCCACAAATGAATTGGAAGTGACCCTTCCTCACCTATTTATACATCAAAATTAGGGGTTTTTGCCTTAATTTACCCTTCAAGCTAGGGTTTTTCATCATTTTCACCAATTTTGCCAAACAAAACCTTATTTTGTATCATTTTTCATATTTTTGGCACGTTTCTTACATCTTGGAGCCTTTCTGGACCCTTGGGGAAACCTTTCACCTTAGTTAAGAGATCAACCCAAAATTCAAAATTTCTGCTTGATTTCTCGAGGGGATAGGGAATCAACTTTATCCTTCTGTTGGGGCATCTAAAAAATTAGATTTTTTAATTTTTTGATCTAAGCAACAGTTTTAACCGAAGAGCATTAGTCTTTGAACTGAAGCAGCATGTACCTCGCTTCAAAGAGGGGCAAAATGTAGACACTAAAAAATGTCTTGAATGATATCATACACTTGAATCAAGAATACTAACATCATTTCCTCTTGAAATTCACCCTCTTTTCGCTTAATTAATTAAATTAGCCTAGCTAATTAATTAATGACATCATTTGCATCTATTAACCTAATTAATTTAATCAGGTTAATTCCCCCCTTTCATGCTAACATTTCATCTCATTAAATTAAAAAAATCAAACTATTTAATTTAATTCCCTAAGTCTTCTTATTCAATTAAATAACCCTAAGTTATTTAATTAAATGTCAATTCATCTTTCCCCCATTCATTAAATTACTTAATTTAATGAATATCATTTGAATTCTTCTAAAATCCCCCTAATTGTATAATTAACATTGTTTAATTATCAATTATTAATTAATCTAATTTCCCTCCACTTGCAAGGAATATTCCTCCTTTGCACATTCCTCCAAAAGGGGAATATTCCCATGGAATATTCCCTCCCCTTTTGCACAATTAAACTTTGTTTTAATTTGCAAAATATCCTTTTCCCTCACCCATGAAAATATTCCAAAGAATATTCTCTCTCCTCCAATCATCTGAAAAAGGGAATATTCTCACTTAGCTTCATATGCAAGTTAACTTGTGACTTCTTGTGCAAGTTAACTTTTGACCTCCTATACAGGTCAAAAGTGTGCTTGTTTGAAGGAATGAGAACCTTTGATTAAATCTCATTTTGTATTCTCACCCGTTGATGAGAATCCATGATCCATGCCTCCAATTTCCTCCATCCTTGACTGTTGATTAGCTTTTTTGATCTCAACCCTCCATATCTCATTTGCTCTCCTATAAATAGTTCACTATTTGGAGACAAATGGATCCATCTTTCAAATGGAAAACTTATGTTGTTGAAATCACTCATACTCACACTCATATTTAGCTCACTTTTAGCATATTTTAGTTTAAATCTCATTTAGATTAGCTTAACATTTGTATATCTAAATCATTTTAGCATAAATCATGTTAGATTATCTTTTACACCATGTTCATTTAGATTAAAATCATGTTTTATGCACATCTCACAATCGTTTCATTGATTCTCTTCAATAGAATCGATTGAAACAAGCTCACTGATCCACGAGATTGGGAAAGTGTCACCGTTCCACATCAACGCTGACACCACTCCCAAAATGGGATAAGTTTTGACTGGGTTAGAGTAGACCTTTTAAGTATTTTCATAATTTAGAATGCTTTGTTTTAATGAATGTCCAGTTTAACTTCAATTTGATTGATCTTGTTTAGATTGGCATTAGTGGCTTCGTTATGCTTAAATTCTTCATGGATCAAGCATAATTAGCCCATACTAATCTGACCGATCACACAAACATATCAGGTTAGTTAATTAATCTCGAGAAATCAATAATTTTATTCTTTAATACATAAAGATGTATGCAATGTAGAATTACATAGGTGTTAGAATTTAATATTAACGAACTCCCTATTAAGTATTTATGAACTTACCATCATATAAGGGATCTATCTAAACAAATCTCTATAAAGGCATGATTGGTGCATGCAAGAACACAACTCAATCATGGAGGGGGAATTGGTTAACATTGGAAGGTCATATAACAAAGGTAGTGCTTGTTGTAATCCTCATATACATGCTATCATGCATGAGATTAACCAGGAAGGCGAAGCAAAACCTTAACAACATAATGAAAAAAAATTATGGGATGGCTCCAATGATCTGAACAGGTTGTCATTAATTAGCTGGGACAAAGTGAAGGGAAGAAAAAAAGGATGGGGGTGCAGGAATAAGGGATATAGATCTACAAAATAAGGTGCTTGGAGAAAAACTTGTATGGAAAATATATACAAAATTGAATGCAATGTGGAACAAGATATTAAGGAAAACTACTTGTATATAGATGAAGCAAGCATAATATTAATAATTGCAAACACTATGTCGTGGTCCCACATTTGGAAATTCATATGGGAATGTAGACAGGTGTGATCACAAAACATCTCACATGGCAGATAAATGATGGCAGGGTTGTGCTATTTTAGATGGACTTATGGA
>VDFB02075918.1:0-36082 GCA_007258455.2 Sequoia sempervirens | reverse complement strand
CAATATGATAGATCAACAATGATGGTTTAAGCAACCAATAATCCAATGGTCAGGGTTTAAAGACACAGTAATGAATGTTGATCATACAATTAAGGTGCGAAGGAGTTGATTGATGACTAGAGTTCAAATGCAGAGATCTGAAATGGCTATGACAAGTGTAAATGATGGTGTGGTCTAAAAACTGACATAGGAGAAAGAATTAATTTTTCCAACTACCTCAGCGACCAATTAAATGAAGATTTGATCTTCAAGGTGGTGGAATAAATTGCATAGGTGATCGAGATTAGAATCAGATCGAATGATCGCAAGAATGCATTAAATGCATATCAAATTCTAAGGTTTGACAGAATTTTATTCTTAGAAAATTCTCTACACTTGAATAAAATGTTGTGCAACTTAATGCAAAGGTATGGTGATATTTGATAAGCTGGATAGTATGTGTGCGGCTCAATGCTCTGACACTTACGAAAGTAGGTTGCAAGTGGAAAAACCCTAACAATGATTCCAATGTATATGAACTAAATGAGGGGAATTATTTGATACATGAAAAATGAATGAGAGTGTCTAAATGTAGAAGAAGGTGAACTATAACAGAAAGAAAAATCTGAAAATTCATGTAGCTAGTTACAGTGGAGTAAGGGAGAACTGAGAGAGAGAAAAAGAGCTTATGTACTAAATTGATGCATTGTAGGTTATGTAGAACCATTTTATGCATAGTATATTGCAAAAAAAATTGTGAGGTTGTAGCCTCCATTTTGCACTGAACTGTAGTTGAGAATAGAGTGTAGTAGCATGCTTGAAGTTGTATCTTCTAAACAGGGAGTTGTTGCTTCCTTGGGATGCAGTCCTAAACATTGTAACTGAACTTTGAAGCTTGTGAGGTTGGATTAGGACAATAGATCCTAGCATCATTTCTCACTATGGTTTTTCCCATCTTGGGTTTTCCACATACATATTATGTTATGTGTTGATATCTCTTGTGCTTGTGACTATTATATCTGTTAGTATTTCAATTTGTATATTTGAGGTTAAGGTTAAATCTACAAAAGGGTTTAAGAACTAAAAGTTTTAAGATCTAATGATTTACCCGCTCTTAGTAGATCATTGTGCTCTAACAATTTTTACATGGCCACCTATCATAACACACCTTACTTGCTAGTGGATCCATGCATTTCATGAGTGATTTTACATCCGCATGAGAATACAATTTTTTTAAACAATACATTTAATGGACGATGTTTGTTATTTGAGACAAATATAAGACTGAGGTCTCTTTTCCTTACCAACTCAATTTCATTTTTAGTAATAACCCTTGTGTTTGTGTTTTATTGTTCTTCTTATGTTACTATGTGTCTTTGGTGTGTTTGACTTGTGTCCTCCATGTGGTTATTTCATGTATTATGTGTCTCCTTTGTGTATTCTTTTAAAATGCACTTCATCGATTGTTGTTTGAATGTCTTATGCGTGAGTGAATATTTTCTTGTTTTATGTGCATGTTTGTCTTAACATTGTGGATTAATGAGATCCTAAGTTGGGGTGATTATGCACCCCTCAACTTCATGTTATCTTGTATTTTTGGCATATTTATTCCTTTACTGTGAGCATGAACATAAGATCATACTTTCACTAAAGTGGGGGCTAAATATAGTGTCGAGAATTGTCACCCTTGATAATTTCACACTAGCTTTTGCTCCCTTCTATGTGTTTTGACCTAATTATGCATTTACTTTCCTAGTTATACATTTAATTGCCCATTTTATAAAAATTCTTGGAAAATCAAACATGAGAAATCAAATTATGCATTTAATATTTTTCCCCTAACACTTTTGATTTTGAAAAGAAGGAATCTAGTCTAGGGTGCCATGTGCCCTAGACCAACTTTTTTGGCTCCAAATTTAAATATATTGGTGTTGGTAACTTATTATTTTAATTTCCAATTTCAATGGATGAATGATGAACAAATCTCGAAATGAGGAGATGGATGCTTGGAATGGATGAATGAAGGCTCAAAACAAATGAATGATGCTTGGAACAAGGAGAGTGATAACCCGAAGTAGAGGAACAACTATTAGAATAGGTGGATGGGGGCTCAAAATGGATGAATGCATACTTGGAACAGTTAAACAAAGGTTCAGAATGACCAAACAAAGGTTCAAAATGAAAAAACAAAGGTTTAGAATGGTCAAATAGAGGTTTGGGATGGCTAAACGAAGGTTTGGAATGGCTAAACAAAGGTTTAGAATGATTAAACAAAGGTTTAGAATGATTAAACAGAGGTTTGGAATGATTAAACAGAGATTTGGAATGATTAAACAAAGGTTTAGAATGATTAAATAGAGGTTTGGAGGTTTAGAATGAAAAAACAGAGGTTTGGAATGATTAAACAGAGGTTTGGAATGATTAAATGGTGGTTTAGAGGCTAAACAAAGCTAAACGGGGTGATTTTGACTGTTCAAGAGGGAAAATTTGCCCCACTACATTAAATAGGAGGGAAAATTTTCCCCACTATAGTAAACAGGAGGGAAAATTCACCCTACTGTAGTAAATAGAAGGGAAAATTCACCCCACTGCAGTGAATAGGGACTTGGTTTAGATGAAAATGACTATGGAAAGGACTTAAAATGACAACAACAAGGCCAAATTATCAAAAAATTTACTGGTTTCTCACAAGAAAGAACTTTCAAACAAGCATAATCCTACGATTAGTATTAAGGGTGGTGCAAGGAGCACCTGTATCTCTAAGGAGCACGTCAAGAACCAGGAGAGTACAAGGGTCAAGAGGACCTTCCAATCATGTCAAAGCATCAATTATGATGTGTTGAAACCTATAATGGCATTTGAATTTAATAAGTGTGTTGAAGATGTTACAGGGGTCAAGATTCCTGATAAGGAATCCAGTCAAAATGCAATGTAAGGGGCAAAGTATGTTTTAAGGGATTTGTTTAAATGCTCTTAGGCTTTGAATAGGTTAAATAAGCTTGGATATTAGATATCCAATGGTCTTTAGGTGATAATTATTAATAAATCTCAAGATTGTTATTTTAGAATTTCAAATTTTAGTTTAGGCGGGAAAAGGGGTTTTGAGAGTTTTAGAGTGAATTAAGCAATGTAATTAATCCAAATCAGTTGGATCAGTTGGGGAATGGGTTTATAACCCTAAAATCATCATTTTTACGGAGGTTGGGCGTTCGGAGCAAGTACTGTACGGACTTTTTTCTGGAAATAGTGAAAAAACACAGTTTTTGGCACTTTTATGGTGTTTTTTTGTTAAATACTTGATCTCTATTGAATCTATGTCCAGTAGGATGCTTTAGGAGTTTATGTTTACATATTTTAACACCATTGAAGGCTCTGAAAGCAGTGATAATTACTTTCTTTGCATTTTATATTAACTGTCCTAAAAAAGAACACATTTTTCACTAATTCTGAGGTTTTTCATGGATGATTGATCCATTTCAAGGTAGAATGCTGCTGTGACCTGAGAAATGGATCATTCCTAACATGTATCATACATATTTAACCAACTAATGTGCAGGAAGGAAGAATATCAGGGTGTACACCAAGTTGTCAAAGGGAAAAGTGCTTGAAGATGGAGGCTAGGGTGTAGCAGCAAAAGATCTGCCTTAATGAGGGGCATGTTTTTGAGTTTGGATCAACTAAATATGTTGTCCTGCAGAGTCAATAAGAAATTTCCGGAAGTGGGATTGAGGGCTAGTTTCAAGGCTCTAGTTTCTTTGAGGCAAGCCGAGGAGGGGCTCAGCCTGGAGCATGATAGGATGTGGCCAGCATGAGGGCTAAAAATGGATTCATTGGTTCGGAGTCATTTTAGGAGACTTCTAAAAAGTTCTCTAAGTGTTGTGGGGTTGAGCTTCTAGCAAGGTTGCTTTGTAAAAGTGGGCTAATTAGGCCTAGTTTTTGAGGAGACAGCAGATTTTGGAAGGGTTTGTCTGAAGCAAGTGATATCAAGGTTTGGATATGTTGTTTATCATCACAAACCACACTTGAAACAATCATTATATTTGGGGTTCCTTTGGAAAGTTTGAGTGCAAAGTCAAAAAATCACTGCAGGAGGCCTAGTTGGGCTAGTAGCCTAGTTAAGGTGAAAAATTGGTTTTGTGTCTAAGTCAGAGGGTTGGGATTTGAAATCATTCAAAACAAGTTTGTTTGGGTCTCTTAAGAGTTTTCCTAGGGTTTGGGTCCATAATGAGGCAAATAAGTCATGAATGCAAAGTTGAGGCTTTATCTTCAAGTTGGTGTCTAGAGGAAAGGTTGTAGATGAACCATTGAAGTTTGATAATTTGGTGAGTTTCTTGCAAAGATCCCTGACCCTCTGCATCAAAGGGTATGGCCAATAAAGTTCTTAATCTAGGATACACAAGGTGTCTAGGGAGTCCTCAATATACTCTCGATACGTGAGGCACAATTGTGAACACCACCCCATCACAAGCGTGAGTCAGTAACCCTGGTGAGATACTAAAGGGCTCATACCAACTCTTCACGTCTATCTAGGTATCACCCTAGCTTCGACACTTCACCAATTATGATGCAACTAGATTGAGGTACAACTTTCACTCTCCCCCCTTTATATACCCCGTCGGTACGCATGGTTGGAGTCATCCCTTGGGGTGATGAAATCCCCAAGCAAGTCCCACTAGAAAGAAAGCACTAATCATTTCCAACTACTCCCTAGGTTCACACAAAGTGCAAGGGGAAAGTGAAAAAAACTAATGCCCCCTTTGGGTAACACAAAAAGATAGACACAACAAACAATGGATATTACTTCCCCTAATTAAACTATGTTTCTAGATCAATAAAAAACAACAAGGATAGCTTTGGAAATCTATGCAAATAGAAGGTCCTACAAGCAAACGTTAATTATTTTATCCTTCTTTCTTCACCAATTACACAAGAATATGTTGTAAAATGATAGTAAAAACACCAATATCCTTGCAACAAACAATGTTAGGGGGTTAGATCAAAAAACAACAAAAAACTAGAGTAAAAACTAAGCTAAAATGGTCGTTTTACCTCCCAAAATGTGTTGTTTTGGGGCCTATCTGCCCCACTGCAATAACCAAGAGGGAAAATTCACCCCACTACAGTAAAATGTCAGAAACAATTCTTGGATTAGGGCATATCTACCCCTCTATAGCAAACTAGTTAGAAACAGAATATGGAAAAGGGTGTATCTACCCCTCTACAACAAACTTGTCAGAAATAGAATATGGAAAAGGGTGTATCCACCCCTCTATAGCAAACTTCTTAGAAACAAAATATGGAAAAGGGTATATCCACCCCTCTGTAGCAAACTTGTTAGAAACAAAATATGGAAAAGGGATTATATGCCCCTCTGTAGCAAACTTGTTAGAAGCAGAATATGAAACTGGGGCGTAGTTTTCCTTTTGCAATCAAGTGGATGACGTAGTTGTACTTTTGTAGTGAACCAGAGAGTGCATTCTCCCCTCTACAGTGTATAGGAGGGCATAGTCACCCCTCTACAATGATCCAAAGCGTGTAGTCGCCCCTCTACAGTGATCTGAAGGGCATAATTGCCCCTCTATAGTGGATAGGAGGGCGTAGTCACCCCTCTGCAGTGACCAGGAGGGCGTAGTTGCCCCTCCATGACCTGTACCTACAAATAATCTCAACAACAACAAATGTAAAATAGGGGAACCCGTTTGTGGGTCCCATTGTGCATGCCAAAAATGTGATCCTAAGTGTTTTATCATATTCTAAAGATGCAAAACAACTATTATGCAATAAGGAAAAACACAAAAAACACCTCAAAGATTAGCCTAAGGAATTATTAACATAAAGAAAATAGATGAAATAATACAATTGCTTATACCTTCTCCATGTTGATGAATCTCTTGGTTGGCCCTTGATGTTTAAGATCCTTGTGTGCTCCTTGGATGGCTAAATGCAAGATTGATAATATGACTAGATGCAAGTGCAAATGGCTAAACGGCTTGGCTAAATGAGTGAAAATACTTTTGAATTGAATGCTCAAAATGACAACATAAGCATGCTAAAATGACTAAGTCCCCCAAATGCATTAGAAGAGGGGGTATTTATAGAAAAATTTGAATTCTCTAGAGAATTCAATGGTTGAGATTGAGCCACCAAGGTCAAGATGTAGGGCTATGGTGAGTTGAGGACTCATAAGCCCTCACATCTTGACATGTGGAATGTTAGATGGCCTAGGATAAGATGATGTGAAAGTGAGGTGGAAGGGAGGTACATGATGTGGAGGAAGGACAAGTACCTTGGAAGAATAAATGTGAATTAAAAATTCACATGCTTGGGAGAATCTAGTGGATAAGAGAGGGTCTCCAAAAAGGTGAGAGTTTGTCACATGTGACTTGATGTGACAAGTCAAAAATTCTAGAAGATGCATGGGAAAAGGGGATTCTAGGAGGAATAAAATGTGAATTAAAAATTCCCATGGGGAAGAGGGGAACCTAGGGTGAATAAATGTGAATTAAAAATGCTAAGAAGGGTAAATGGAATGGTTGACTAAAAAGGGATGCTAAATGTGGCTAATGACTTTGATTAAGGTTGTGCAAACACTTGATTAAGAAAATTAATAAAATATTAGAGGCAAGCGGAAAATGTAGAAGGATGTGACATTAATCCTTGATTAAGAGGATGCACATCCTAAAAATTCACATGGGAAAGATGGTCAATGCTAAGAAAGGTAAATGGAATGGTTGACTAAAAAAGGATGCTAAATGTGGCTAATGACTTTGATTAAGGTTGTGCAAACACTTGATTAAGAAAATTAATAAAATATTAGAGGCAAGCAGAAAATGTAGAAGGATGTGACATTAATCCTTGATTAAAAGGATGCACATCCTAATTATGAATTAATTAAATTAATCCAGATTAGAAAGGGATTATGGAGGATGTGACAAAGAGAGAGAAAAAGGAATAATTTTAAATTGATTTTATTCAAAAAGGCTAAATGACTAAATTAAATAAATTGATATATTTATTTAATTTAGAGAGGAAAAGGTGGTAATAGTATTTAATTATTGAATTAACTACTTTAGGGACCTTAGGCAGACCATGAAATATTAATTAAATGAGCGATTTAATTAATACTAACCAAGAGGATGAGGTGTATGAGTTAAAGGGATGAATAAGGAGATGAAGTTGACCATATGGAAGTGGTCAAATTTGGATGTCTACACATTCAATTATTGTTGTTCTAGCCTCTACTCGACCTAGGGTATGCTCTCTTGATGATGAAGGCCACACCACTTGAAACCCACAAAAATCACAATAATAGATACTAATACAAAATATGTGAGATAGAAAATAACTCAATTTCAATTATTTTCATAAAATTAAATTACAAACTCAAAACTTACAATGCTACAACCTCATGGGCTTGATTCATTACAATAAAATAAACTCTAAAAACAATATATAATTTGAAGCCACAATCTGCACTAATGGAACCACCTTCAACAACCTCCACTTAACCCTTTTTATTTCCCCCAAGAACTACCCTATAATTTCTTTCCTAGGAATATATTTTAATGAAATTCACTTTTTAGTGAGACAACTACACAGGGCCATAACTTTTGATCATAGTGTTTGATTTGCTATTATAACATATCGTTGGAAATCTCTCAAAGAAATCTACAATATTGAACCCATCAAAGATCACTTTGTCCACTTTTCAAGCTATTTCAAGGCCTCTAAATTTTTCATATTTGAATTTGAAGCTGCATTGGAGAAATTTCTTGGGATAGAAACTTTAATATCTCCCAAACTATGCAGGGTATTGAGATGATTCTTTCACAATCAGAAATGTTTTTCAGTTTTGCTCCTTGGAGTAGATTCTTAGGTCCTTACGAGCTCATTTAGGCCAACTTACTAAAAATAGTAAGTGACCATTTTTTGCCTTTTCTGGCCTCTGATTATCTTACACCCCTTAAGTACCATCATGGGACTCAAAACAATTAAAGAAAATAAGGAAAACCAATTTTTTGGGTGATGCAACATTTCCCTACACCACTAGATGGTCTTGCATAAAAAACCCAGGGTAATTTGAAAAGTGATGGGTTGTCACTTCTTAGGAGTTAGAGGGAAACCAAGATAGTTAACCTTAGCCTCAGATAACCATGATGAATCTTCAATAGGTCACTCTCTCCACTTCACCAAGTACTCTACATATTTCCTATTTCTTGTGCTTTTACCCACATGACTATCCAAAATTTCTTCTATCTCCTCCTTTTCTGAAGTAGGTGCTAGAATATTCCGCTGTGCTTTTATTATTTATTCATTAATTCCTCCTTCATGATATTTTGTTAAATCTAAAATGTTAAACATAGGTGAAATATGAATTTCATCAGGAAACTCTACCTCATATGCATTTCCTAAATCATGATTCTTCATGATCTTGCATGTGTTGGCAAGAGACACTGCACATGCTTTATGGTGTTGTCATTGATGGTAACCCTTGTCAGCTAGTCGATCCGTACATTGCATTTTTCTCATACCGGCAGAAAAATTGAAGATCAATGTTTATCTATTAAGCTTGAATGGAGCATCTAGTAAATCTGTGTTCTTCAATTCATATGCATATTTTCTATTATTATTTTGTGTTGTGGATCTTAGAGAGTATTGTTTGATGCATAATCTATGTTACCTACAAATCTTGTTTCCTCGTATCGATTTGGATGTAAATTAAGAGGTTTGGTTGTCTAATTTTTTGTTCATTAGTGTATGAGGGCCGACGTGGTGGATATAGTCTGTCACAGATATTTGAGGAGTTATTGCTTAAGTTTTTTTGTGTTCGAGCATTTATTTTTGGGTCCTCACTATGTTGTGGCTGACTCTTGTGGATTTGCATTGAATATTATGAATGATTTGAAGCCGACAGTTTGTCAATATTTTCTTATCTTGTTGAAGATGACATGGAGCAATCAAATCCCTTATAGCGGATATATATAAGTGATTGATTATATCATTTTGATATATGCTCGATGTGACTGGATGTATGTTGCAAATATCAGAAGATCAAGAAAGAGATTAAGCACAATTTCACTTGTACATTAATGATTTTTTCTGCAAGTTGATGCAGAACAAAGCAAAAGAGTAGAATCAATCTGAAGGAGTAGAATTTGATTGTTGATCCTAACCAAAACTATAATCAGGAATTTGTAGATGTTATCTTTCTTAGTTCAAATCTTTGGAAGTATTCCAAACTTTTGTAAGGCAGTTATCCTTTCTGATTTTGAGTAGTGAGCTCTAGGCAGTGTGCCTAAATGCAAGTGCATTCTCATTTTGTAAACATCTTTTTGAGTATACTCAGATTATATTGTGGATTGGTTATCCACTGTGGTTTTTCCCCTAACAGGGTTTCCACGTAAAAATCCTTGTGTTATGGTGTTGTGGTTGCTTACATTATGTTCATGCATATTTCTTCTGGTTGAATGTTATAAGTAATTTGAAGATCAAATTAATAAAGTTAAAAATTGCACAACATTGATTCACCCCCCCTCTTAGTGTTGCTTGATTCCAACAATCGGTATCAGAGCTTAGTTCCTCGAAAGGATTTTAACAGCTTGGGGAAGATCTTGGAAAGTGTTTCAATGGATTCAAGCAGTCTTCAACAACAACTTATGGTGGCCCTAGATGATCTTGATCAATCTAAATCTAATGTCTGGGAATTGAAAGAAAATATTTTGAATGTTGAGAGATTCATTGAGTCATTGAAAGATAAAATCAATAAGTCCAAGGAGAAGAGAAGGGAAATTTGTGATCAGATCAAGTAGGATGACAGTAAACACATTAAAGATGAACAGCTGAGTCAAGCCCTAAAGGAAAAAATAGAAGAATGTGAAAAGTTTTCCAAAGAGAATATAGTTCTAAAGCATGAGATGGAATCTATTATGATGAGGATGACTAAGAAGATTGAAGACAAAAATAAGAATGAAGAAAAGCTTTCCCAATCCCTGAAAGAGAAATATGAAGAATGTAGTCGAATTACTGATGGATTCATTCAGTTGGAACATGAGTTAGAACAAACCAAACACAATGAGGAAGAGCTTGAAAAGAACATTGTTGATCTCATAAAATAACATTGTTGATCTCATAGATGAACTTGCTACTGCAAATTAATACAAGAATTTTAACGTTAGCTCAGCCAAGCTTGATGAACTGATTAAAAGTTAGAGGACTAATGGTGACAATCGAGGTCTTGGATATGAGGACGGAGAAATTTTTAGATCTGGACAAAGGAATTCTAGACAAAGGAGAATCAGACAAGGAAATCAGATGAACAACGCTGGAAAGTATCTAGTAAGACAATGTAATGCTCACAGGTTCAATGGTTATTGTTTTTCTTGCAACAAATTTGGTCATATGGCAGCTCAATGTAGAAGTAGAATGAATTCAAATGGTCCATCATTCTCTAGTTAGTGCTTCAATTGTAACAAGTATGGTCATAAGTCAAATGAATGCATAAGTGTGATGAATAACTTTTATAGAGATGTTAGATGTTATACATGAAATAGATTTTTCCATATTGCTAATCAATGCAGATCTAGAGAAAATCGGTGGAGCAACTGGTTTGGACAAAGAAATGTGGTGTGCTACAATTGCAAAAAAACTAGTCACATTGCTAGATTTTGCATAAGAGGTTCGGTAAATCAAAGAAGAAACATGCAGAAGCATGTAAAAGGAAAAGGGAAAGTTACTACAGATTAGATCAAAAATCAATGAAGAAAACTTTGGTGAAAAAGATTCCCTCTATTACAGAAAGTGAGGCAACACTAGAATTAGCTTCTGGCAATTCCTCCGGGAATTAAGTTAAGGCTTTTTAGCCTAGGAGGAACTGTTAAGAATTTTTTTCAAACTCCCTATCGGTAATTGGCACCAAGATTTGGATGAATGCAGTGATTACATTGGTGATCTACAGATGCTATTGAACAATAGGAGAGAGTGTTTATGCAAAATTGAAGGTCTACATAAGAGCTATCTTTCATAGTGTATGAAAATAGGGCATCTGGATGAGTTAGGGAAAAAGCATTTATTGTGTCAAAAAGTTAGGTGTGTGAGTGATAAAAAGGTCATTTCTATCTTTCATTTGTCACTTTGCATTTTGAGAAGAAGTTTTTGAGCTCTAAAGCAAACTTTAGAGAAATTTGGGAGAATTCAAGTGTGAAGGCAATTCGAAGCTCAAACCCTACTCCAGCTAAAAGGTATTTTTCAGGAAAACTTGTAAACCTGTGAATTTTTTGAAGTGGCTACTCCATTAGTAGTTGAAGTGAAGGATAGACCCCATCCAAAATTCAAATGGCACCCTTTCAAGTCTGTTGAGACCGAGCCCTTAGGTGCATTTTCATCTATGTTGTATGGAGTTTTACATATTGAAGACATTAGGGCATATATTCATGCTAATATTCAAGAGTTAGGAAGCTCATAGTTGTTGAACTTATATTCCAAACACATTGTTGGAGAGGATTTATGTGTTAACCCTGAATTCAAAACCATAGAAGAGAACAAATTCATGCACTTTGTGAAATTCCCCGTGTTTGATGAAAGCGAATGGGTCCAATACATCTTGAGTTGAGTCCATGCTGAATTTATGTGGTTGAATCAGCCTTTCAAGATAACAAAAGAAGTTATAAGAGTTGTTACAAGTCTAAATTCTTCTAGTGGTTTATTGATTTTGAAGTTTGTAAAGAATCAGACAGTCACTGATGTGAGTGGTTTGACATTTGATAGAAGAGCAATGACAATTGATAACATCACCAATGTGGATGTGAAATTTGCCTCGATGGTCATTGGTTATAAGATATATCACTCTAGTAGCAAAATTTTTGTATCCGGTATTGCCATATATGTAGCTTATCAAATGGTAGGGGAGAATGTAGAATATGACTTTTGTGAATTGCTTCAAAGTTAGCTTATGGAGAATATTGGCAAGATAAAGAAAGACAAAAAGAATTATTTTAAATACAGTAATCTGTTGTTGTGTTTATTCTTTTATTTCATGAATGAAGTTTCAGGAGTCGGGAAAGTGTTCTAGAAAAGAGGTGATAAGCCTATAGTTGTTCAGATTAGAGACATGTTATTCAACCTTGGTGATAGTCAAGTTAGGAAAACTACAATTTGGGGATATCTGAAGAACTTTTAGAATGTAATGCAAGCAAGGGAAAGGATTCCTACTTCTATTGTTGAAAAGTTTAAGGGCAATTTTTTTATGGTGGATATTGATCAATGCTTAATGGAATTAGTTGATCCTAGAACCATTTGGATTATGCCAATGGGATATGAAGTCGAGGAAGGAATCTTGGAACTATATACACAACATTTGTTGAGTAAGCCTATGGATTCCGCAAAAGAAAGGTTTGGAACATATGTAGAAAAGGACATGCAAGTCCATGAGTAGTTAAATAAGCCAATGATAGTTTGAAGAGTAAGGAAAGAAGTGGAAGTCTTTGCAAAAAGTATGGGCATATCTACATAAGCAGCAAGAGAAGCCAGAAGGAAGAGAGATCAAGCAGTTACCGAAAAAGGAAAAGAGCCTGCTAAAATTGAATCTGCTAGTCCGACAGTATCCTCTGCCTGAACTAGATCAACAAGGATCTTTGCACCTCTATCCAATCATGCAAAGAAGTCAGTCCCTGCAAAAGCTCAAGTCAAGGTATTTGGTAGGAGGAAGAAGGATAAGAGCGTAAGAGTGTATGTAGCTATCTCAAAAGATGATGAGATAGAATCTGATGAAGAAGCTAGAGAAATAAAGCATATGGGAACTCAAGTAGCAAAAGTCACTAAGGACAATCCCTCCAATGAAAAGGTGAAAACAAAGAAGAAGATGAAGCCTGAGAAACTAGGTATGTCTGTAGAGGAAGTTGAAAGAGGTATAATTAAGGATGGAAATCTCAAGCCTTTATGTGAAGTGTATGGTACTTTTGATATTGTTGGTCAAAGAGTCCTTAAGGAGGCTACAATAAAATATTTGAACAATTTCAATATGACTCTTTTTGAAATAATGGCACAGTTTCCTAAGGAATTGTATGATTTTTTGGAGATGAGGAGAGTCAGTGCTAGAATTGAAGATGAGTAGATGAGAGAGAAAATTCTTGCTAATCTAATTCTAGTAATGTCAATTGAGAAAATGAAGTCAATCTTGAAAGAAGTAAAAAGAGAATTCAAGAGAAATTCAAGGATAAACAAGCTTATGTTGGGTAGGACAGAAGAAGTTGCAAAAGAAACTGAGAGAATTCTGAAGGAATTTCTATTAAAGAACAAGATTGATGTTGTTTTTGAAGAAGAGCATGCAGAAGAAATTTCATTTGGTCTAGTGAATGAAGAGGTTATAGTTGAGGATACTCATATTCCTCCTAATGTGCATCATACAGAAACACCTATGGAGACTGAAGCTCCTAAAGTTGTGTCAATTGAAGAAAAGGAGATGTCAGTTGAAGAGGTTGAAATTCCAAATGACAAGAAAAAATCTATGGTCGAAGAAATGGTGGTTGAAGAAAATAAGGAAATTCCAATGGAAGCAAGAGACACTACAGAGGTAGTGAAGATATTTTTGGATGAGAAAAAGGAAGAATTTGATCTTGAGTTGGGAGATTCCCCTATTCATTTGTCTACTTTATCCCCAATTCAAAAAATGAAAGTTGCATCATTTGCACAAGCTAAGGCTAGGGAAGAAATTATGAAGTCCCACATTGAGGATAGTGAATTGAATCTTGCATATGGTATTCTATTGAAGATCATGCCTACTCGTGTTAAAGATCAATCCAATTCCTCCTCTGGTGAGCTGAAGGTCTTAAATTTGGTAAGTACTCATTTTGAGTCACTTGAGAAGTCAACTATGGTCAAGGTACATAAAGAGTTTGATGACAAAAGGTTCAGTAGTCTGAAAGGTATGATAGTTAAAGATAAATATTTGTTAGCTATTTGTGCAAAGAATGTTCATAATGCTCTATCTAAAGGTGGAAAAGTCTATAAGTCATGTTTTTCTTTATCAAAACTTACTGAGGATAAGGAGAAGGTGGTTAAGGATCATGAGAAAGAGTTAGCTGCTATTTATGATGCTTTTGATCCTTTAACTATTTATGTTGGAGTGCAATAAGGTCAAGTTATCTCTTTACTTGACAAAATAAAGAGTCTAAAGCATGAAAATGACAAAGTTGTGGGAAGAGCTTGTGAACTTCGAGGTTTAATTGGTCCAAAAGTGGAAACTATGTTGAGTGCTTTGAAGGAAGCACAAGATGCTTTGGTGGTCAGTGACCCCGTAAACCTTGAATTAGCTGAGATGCAATCTTATTTTCTTTGTGGTCACATAATTATTCTAGAGAGTCTTAAGAAGTGTTTGGACTCAATCCTGAACTTGTTGAAAACCAATTTTGCAGATATTTTCAATTTTGTGTAAATTGTTGAAACAAATTTGTACATATGCAGTTTAAAGTTTTTTTTGTTTACTTTGTATGAAGATTCCCTATCTTTTCTATTGATGTAAAAGGGGGAGAATAGAATAGTGAAAAATGTATATTCATCTAAGAGGGAGTTGTAGTTTTGGAGATCTTTTTTGAGTTTTGGTTGGCAATGTATTTTTTTTGGTACTGATCTGACACTTAGTTATTTTTCATTAAGTGTTGCCATCAAATCCAAAGGGGGAGATTGTTGGCAAGAGACACTGCACATGCTTTATGGTTTTGTCATTGATGGCAACCCTTGTCAGCTAGTCGATCGGCATGTTGCATTTTTCTCATACCGATAGACAAATTGAAGATCAGTGTTTATCTATTAAGCTTGAACAAAGCATCCAGTAAATCTATGTTCTTCGATTCCTATTATTATTTTGTGTCGTGAATCTTAGGGAGTACTTTTTGATGCATAATCTATGTTATCTACAAATCTTGTTGCCTCGTATCAATCTAGATGTAAATTAAGAGGTTCAGTTGTCTAATTTTCTATTCATTAGTGTATGAAGTCCGACTTGGTGGATATAGTGTGTCGTGGATATTTGAGGAGTTATTGAGCTTAAGTGTTTTTGTGTTCAAGCACTTAATTTTGGGTCCTCACTATGTTGTGGTTGACTCTTGTGGATTCACATTGAATATTATGAATGATTTGAAGCCGATATTTTGTGAATATTTTCTTATCTTGTTGAAGCCAACATGGAGTGATCAAATCCCTTATAGTGGATATATATAAGTGATCAATTATATCATTTTGATATATGTTCAATGTGAGTGGATGTATGTTGCAAATTTTAGAAGATCAAGAAAGCGATTAAGCACAGTTTCACTTGTGCATTAAGGATTTTTGCTGCAAGTTGATTCAAAACAAAGCAGAAGAGAAAAATCAATCTGAAGGAGAAGAATTTGATTGTTGAGCCTAACCGAAACTATAATTAGGCATTTGTAGATGCTATCTTTCTCAATTCAAATATTTGAAAGTATTCCAAACTTTTGTATGGTAGTTAGCCTTTCTGATTTTGAGTAGTGACCTCTAGGTAGTGTACCTGAATGTAAGTGCATTCCCATTTTATAAAAATATTTTTTAGTATACTCAGACTATATTGTGGATTGGCCATCCACCATGGTTTTTCCCCTAATAAGGTTTCCACATGAAAATCCTTGTGTTATGGTTTGTGGCTGCTTACATTATGTTCATGCATATTTATTTTGGTTGAATGTTATAAGTACTTTGAAGATCAAATTAATAAAGTTAAAAATTGCACAACATAGATTCACCCCCCTCTCGGTGTTGCTTGATTCCAACAGCATGGTCCAAAATTCTTCATCTTTAACTTGTTTTTTGCACCAACTAGAAACCTCTCCTTTCACAAATGAACCATAACTGCATCTCCGACCTGAAACTCCTTATACCTCCTCTTTTGATCATCCTTAGATTTATACTAAGAATTCATCTTATTGATGTGATTTCTTACCTCTTCATGCAAATTCTTCAGGTGCTCAGCAAAATATTTAGCCTCAACACTACTCTTCTCTCATTTATTCATCTTTCTCAGTTTAGAAGTTCTTGGAATACTCCCATACACAATATATGGAATGGTTATTTATCAATGCTCTTGTTGATATAATTGTTGTAAGATTTTTTTTATGGTATAATCAAATCCCATCACTTGGGCTTGTCTCCTACTAAGCATCTTAGTAGGTTACCCAAACTCCTATTCACCACCTCTATTTTTCCATCAGTTTGTGGATGGTATGCAAAACTGGACTTCAGATCTATCTTCAACTTCTTCCATAATGTCCTTCAGAAATAACCAATAAATTTGGTATCTCTGTCTAAAATTATACTCTTCGATAGACCATGTAGCCTCACCACCTCTCTAAAAAACAACTACATAATATGAACATCACTGGGCTTATGACATGGAATGAAATGTGTCATCTTTAAAATTCTATCCACCACCACAAATATGGAATCATTCCCTCTTTTTGTCCTTAGCAAGCCAAGAACAAAATCCATGCTAATATCCTCCCATGGCCTCTTAGGTACAAGTAATGATTGATACAATCCAATGTTTTAACTTGTTCCTTTAGCCATTTGACATACTCTACAACTCTGCACAAAATTATTCACATCCTATTGTAACTATGGCCAATAGTAACTCTCACAAACAATAGCAATGGTCTTATCTCTACCAAAGTGTCCAGCTAATCCTCCACTATGTTTCTCCTTGATCAAGTTCTCTCTCATGGAACTCCTTGGAATGCACAACTAATTCCCTCAAAACAACATTCCATCTTGGATAGTAAATTCCAACCATCTCATCCTATCCAAAGTGATAGGCTCCTTGCAATCTCTCCAAGCCTTTGCAAAATCTAGGTCCTCATAATACAAGCTCTTGAGTTCATTAAACCCAACAAATTCAATTTGCATTTTTATTAACAAATTTTTCCTCCTACTCAAGGAATCCACAACTTTGTTTGACTTTCCACTCCTATGCTTCAAAACAAAAGTATAACTCTACAAAAAATCAACCCATTTTAAGTGCCTTTGATTTAACTTTCCTTGACTATTGAGCTACTGTAAGGTCTGGTGATCAGTATATAAATCAAATTATTTTGGAAACAAATAGTGCTTTATTTCTTCAAAGCCTAAACTATAGCATAAAACTCTTGATCATAGACATAATATTTCTTATTAGCATCATTCAAATTCTCACTAAAATGGGCAATAGGCTTACCTTCTTAACTCAAAATAGCTCCTATGGCAATGCCACTAGCATCACAATCTACCTAAAAGACCTTATTGAAATATGGAAGTGCCAAAATACATTGCTCTATGACATTTTAATTCAACATATCAAAACTCTTTGTTGCTCCTAGAGTCCATTTAAAATCCTTTCTTTCCCATCTCATTGCTTTGAAGTTAGTGGTGCACAAATACTACTGAAACCTTTGATAAACTTTCTATAAAAACTTTCCAAACCATGAAAATATCTCACCTCTGTAGCACTCCTTAGTGTAGGTCGAATATAGCTTTCACATTCTCTGGATCCATCTTAAGACCCTCCGTTGAGACAAAAAAAATCTATACACACCAACTCTCTCTTCACAAAACTACATTTCTTCAAATTAATCAACAACTTTTCCTCCCTTAGCTTCTCAAAAACTCTTTGGATATGCATTGGGTGCTCCTCCAATGTCTTACTAAAAATAAAAATATCATCCAAATAAACAATAAAAAATTTACCCAAAAACTCTTTCAATACCTCGTTCATGAGCTGCATGAATGTACTTGGTGCATTGGTTAGCCCAAAAGGCATGACTAACCACTCACACAATCCCTCTTTAGTCTTGAAGGCTTTCTTCCATTCATCTCCTTCTATAATATGTATCTGGTGATAACCACTCTTTAGATCTATCTTTGTGAAGTACTCAGCTCCACTTAAACAATCCATGATGTCATCCATCCTTGGCAAGGGGTATCTATACTTGATGGTGATCTTGTTTATGGCTAAAGAGTTTGTACACATCCTCCATTCTCCATCCTTCTTTAGTGCTAGCACTGTAGGTACCACACATGGGCTCATGAATCAATCCCTTCTGCAACAACTCTTGTACTTTCTTGTTCATCTATTCATGCTCTGTTGGAGTCATCCAATGGGCTACCTTATTTAGCAAACTAGCTCCAAGAATCAAATCCATCTGATGGCTAATCTTTCTTACTGGAGGAAAACCCTCAAGTACATTATCAGATATAATATCATGAAACTCATCCAATAAAGGTGAAACCTCTATGGGTATCTCTTTATCATCTTCTCTATCAACTCTAGGAATCAAAGAAAAACACATATGCTCATGCTTCATACCTTCTAGGAACTTGTTATGCAGTTTTCACACACACGCCCCGTTGAAAGCAAGGACCCTCTTTTGCTTTCACTCTTGTGGTTTTGGCCCTTTGATTTTGAAGACTTGCATTGCCTTGGCATGAACTTAAGTGTTTATCTTTCTTGCCTAAGTGATCCCCCTAAGTTGCATATTGAGAATCTTAAGTTTTGGGCCAAGTTCGGGTTTTTGCACTATTTCAGGATTTTCTGCCCTGTCCAGATTTTCCCAGATTTCATTCATACTTTGGCGGAAGGGTTAAAATGCAGTTGTTTGGGAATTTTGGTATTCGTGGAATTCTGCATGGGCCAAATTTTTTTGGAAGTCCGTTGTCTTGTCGAGTTTCCAAACTTCTCCAGCTTGTTTTGTTGGCTTCATTATTGCACCTTGGTTCGATCTCCACGGCGAGTGTGGTTATGTTTAAGTGAATTTTGCACCATTTTCTCCCATCTTTCATTGTGTATTTCTTTTGCATTTGGGATTTGGTGATTTGGGCATTTGGATTCATTGATTTGCTTGCTCAGGCGTTCGGATTGTTGTCTGTTGTTGCCATGATCAATTTTTGCTTCATCAAATGGTATGTACATGTTGCCTTGCTTGGAGTTTGAATTCTTGTGTGTTTGGGCATTGTGTGGCTTGCTCTGTGTGTTCATGGTTAAAATGTAGGGTTTCATGCCTAGGGCATCGCCAATGCATCTTAATTTGCTTTTGAATGAACCTAGGATTCAAAGAATATCTATAGGAGGTTCAGGTTAAGTTGACTCTGTGCCCAGGGTCCTCAAATTTTTGATCTTCAATCAATTGGAGTGAGATTGTGTTAGATTGTTGATATTTAGGTTTTCCTTCAACTTCAGGATTTTTCTGCGCTGGTGGATTTCTCCGAGTTTCCTTGCCCCCTCTGTTTTCCTAGAATGCGTTGAAAATATGGAATCTTTCCTTCTTCATGGATTTTTTTCGATCCTGGATTTTCCCGATTTCTCCTTCTTCCCCTCGTTTTCCTGAAGTTTATGTAGTATCATTTTTTTTATAGAATTCCGGTCCGGCCAAATTTTTCTGGATTTTCTGGGAAGCGTTGTGGAACTTGGAAATTGGATGAAATGGATTATTTTAATGATAAATTCTTGTCATTCCATTCTTTTAACTGATGAATTACACAATTTTTATAATCCTTTATTCATTTTTAATGATCTTTGGTTGATTTTGTGCCCTCTTCGTAAAAATCTGCTTGGCCTAGATTTCCCCAAAATTCCTTTTTGGCCTAGATTCTGTGGTTGGCTTGAAATCCTGAACTGTGTAGATAGCAATTTAACAATGTTTCTAGGTTGATTTTGATCTTTTCTCAGATTTTTTTGAATAATGAATATTTTATTTGTGATGGGCTAATTTTGATCTTCATGTTATAATAGATATTAATGGTGGTTTTTGTTGAGTGCAGGCTGAATTTGACTAGGTTGTCAAGGAAATTCTGGAGATGAAATTGAATCTATGGAAAGGAAATTTGAAATACCGGTTACTCCAACCCTTGGCCAACTTGGTGAGGTGCGCTCAAGATAAGAATGGAAGGAAGCAGTTAATAGAGGGCTCCATTGAAACTTGTGCATTGGTTTGAATTGCATCAAAGATCCCAAGCCGACCTGGATTGAGTTCAAGCATTTAATGCTAATTTATTTTATTTTGAATTCTCCTTGGACCAACCTGTTTTATGGCCATTTATTATTGTAAACATTAGCTAGGCCAACTTGTTTGTGGCTATTTTATGATTGTAAACCCTTGCTAGGCCTACTTGCTTTGGAGGTTCCTATAAATTTGGCATTTTGCCTCATTTGTAATATATAGAATAGAGAACATAGAATAGAAAGACAGATAGTTCTTAGAGTGAATTAAGTAGTAGAGAAGAGGTAGAAATTAGGTCATTCTGAGCAAGTGTTGTAACAAAACATTGGAATTGTTGCTGAAATTTGGTGTCTCAATACAATTGAAGACATTATGATTTTTTGGTGATCTCTTTTGTGTTGATTTATCTTGCATGGTTCTTATGATTCTATCTTTAAAATTGCTCAAGGTTAATAGATGTATGTTAGATATGATTCAATGGTGTTTATTATTTGATGCTTGAAGTGTTTGCAACAATCCTTGGTCCATACTTTTTGTAGCTAGTTGATTGGTAGTTGCTTTGAAAAGTTAGCTTGGACCTTTATATTCATTGTGCTTAGTTCAATTGTGGATATTTTTTCATTTCAATTGCAATTGGGTTGTCTTGGATGAATGTTCATGATCTGAAAATCTTAATACCTTAGAAGATTGCACTATTTCTGTGAGATTGAAGGTTTATCTGGGTTAAGCAGGAATTAGTTTATGAGGGATTGGTCCATTTCAAGTATTTCATCATTTGCATTGTTAATCTTAGGAGTAGTTAAATTTAGGAATCTCTCTGAAACCCTAATCTTTTGTTATTTCTTTATCATTTGAGTTAGATTTAGGATTGAAGTATCATCATATTACTAGATCTGATAAGTTCAAGATTTAGTATTTGCTTGTAGTAAGGTCCATTTGTGATTACCAACATTTTCACATTTATCATTGAGTTGTTTATGCATTGTCAAGACCTAACATTAGAGACCTTGGGGTTATCTCTTGAGGCTTGCTAATAGAGATTTACCTTTCAAGAGAGATAGGATATTATATTTTATCTAAGTTGTTGTGCAAAAAACATCATCAACAGAGCTTTCTTCCATCAACCAAACAAATTCTCACATTACTGCATACCTTTTCCTCTTTAGGTCTTTCAAGGGCTTCAACTTATGAAAAACTCCATCCTTTGTCAAATAATAGGTGTCGGCATGTCCATCATGTATTGCTCATCGATCAAACTGCCACGATCTTCCTAACAACATATTACAAACATCCATAGGAATAATATCACACAATACCTCATCATGGTAATTTCCAATCTTGAACTTTACCGGACATTGTTCATTTACCAAAGCTTTATGGTCCTTCTACAACCAAGCAATCTGGTATGGATTTAGATGCCTTCTTCTCTCCAACTATAACTTACTAACCATCTCTTCTAAAACAAGGTTATTAGTACTAGTACCTCCATCAATAATAACATTGCAAACTTTACCTTCACACTTACATCTGGTGTAAAAAAAATTCTTCCTTTGAGTTGCTTCCTTCTCCTCATTCAGCAAGGTTGTTCTAGTAACAAGAACCTCTCCTCTTTTTGCATCCTCAGAATGTGAAGACTCAACATCTTCGTCTACATGTGCAACTCGTGCATTACACTCAGGTCTTCTATTTGTCATTCCTTGATATTGAGGGCACTCATAGGCTCTATGTCCTTCTTTGCACTAGAAATAGGTTATATGAAAGCCTCCTCTTCCTGGTCCGCATCCAAATATTCCTCTTCCTCTTTGGTCTCCACTATTCTAATCATGAGGATGGTAGGTGTTCTCTCCTTTCTAGTCATGGCTGCTACTAGATCCTTCACCCTTCTTTTGATCTTCATTTTGACCTCCATATGACTGTCCACTAGTCTTTTCACCATGACCCCCGCCTCTTTGCTTACTTTCAAATCTTTTATTCAACTTTTCTTTTACCATCAAAGCAAACTGATGTGCATCTTCAATGGTAGACATTCTTACTAGACCCAAATCTTCTTGACTACTCAGCTTCAACCCATTTATGTAACAGAAAAATTTCTCCTCATTGGCCTCAAAATGACCTGTTCTAATGAAGACATGGTAGAATTCTTCTATATATTCCTTGACAACTTTTCTCGCTTGTTTCAACCCTTGCATCTTCTTCAACAAATCCATCTCATAATCCACAAGAATGACCTTTCTTTTTAAATTTTCCATCATACAATCCCATCTTGTTATTTTCTCTTTTCCTCTTCGATTTCTTTCTAGTTATAACTCTTTCCACCAAATATTCACATGACCCTTTAGCTTCCAATCTTTGCAAATTTGACCCTTTTAGGATCTTCCACCTCCTCATAATCAAAGTACTCCATATTGTTGATCCAATCAATCAACTCTTCTATGTTAAGATTTCCAAAAAATGTAGAAACTTTGATCTTTGGACTTTTCCCAATCTTAGAGATGGCCTTAAATAATCTAACTTGCTCTAGATCTACTACATCTTGTTCTTCTTAGAATTGTTCCTCATTTTTAGCTTCATCTTCACTTTCATCTCCTCTTCTTGGCTCAAACCCTCGACGCAACTCCTCTTGCAATGCCTGAACTTGTCTCTATAGGGCTTTAAAACCCTCTTCTGGTACAATAACATTTTTTCCACCACCACGGTTTCTTCATGGAGGCATTTTGATCACTTTTCTCATAAACCCACAACCACAAGTCTTAGTGCAAATTTTCTCTCGTTCGGTGATATATTTACACACTCAAGAAAACATGCTCTGACACCACTTGATGAAGGCCACACCACTTGAAACCCACACAAATCACAACAATAGATACCAACACAAAAGATGTGAGACAAAAAATAACTCACTTTCAATTATTTTTAGAAAATGAAATTATAAATTCAAAACTTACAATGCTATAGCCTCATGGGCTTGATTCGTTACAACAAAATCAACTTTGAAAACAAAATATATTATTCGGAGCCACAATCTGCACTAATGGAGCCACCTTCAACAACCTCAACTTAACACTTTTTATTTCACCCAATAACTACCCTAGAATGTTCTAGAAAGTGTAACTTTCCCTTTTGTAAAGTCCCACCATTCAATTTCTTACCTAAGAAGATATTTTAATGAAATTCACTTTTTAGTGAGGCAACTTCATGGGGCCATAAATTTTGATCCAGGTGTCTTATTTGCTATTATAACATATTGTTGGAAAGCTCTCAAAGAAATATACAACACTGAATCAACAAATATTGGTTCATCCACTTTTCGAGTTGTTTCAAGGCCTCTAAAGTTTTCATATTTGAATTTGAAGCTACATTGGAGAAATTTCTTAGGATGGAAACTTTAATATCTCCCAAACTGCGCAATGTATTGAGATGATTCTTTTGTGACTGGAAATTTTTTTCAGTTCTTCTCCTTGGGGTAAATTTCCAGGTCCATACAAGCTCATTTAGGCCGAATTACTAAAAATAGTATGTGACTAGTTTTTGCCTTTTCTGACTTATGTGTGTCTTACACCCCTTAAGTGCCATCATGGGACTCAAAACAACCAAAGAAAATAAGGAAAAACATTTTTTTGGGCGATGCAAGATTCCCTACACCACTGGATGCTCCTACATCACTTGATCATCATCAATCATTGTACATGGAGGTAGGAATACCAACATAGGGTTTGACTTAGGAAATCCCCTATACAATACAACCCATTCCCCCATTTTCATGTGTATAGGTTAGTTTTGAAGGTTTTAGCCAATGAGAGTCCAAGGAAGCATAGTACAAATCTCAACCTACCATCTAGAATTTGTAGATCTAGAATAGAAGGAATGTACTTTAGGATGTCTTGCACCCTAGACCAGCCAATTCATGATAAAATTTATAGTACAAGCTCCTCTTTATTATCACTTCTCATATCCAAGTCAATTTTGTAACTTTCTATTTTCATTTGTTCGATAAATTACAATTTCAAATCTAGGGTTATATGTCAAATAGACTTGTTAAATCACAAATCAAATTCTTCATCCACACAAAGCATTAGGGGATTGGATCTCCATTGTGGCAGCAAGCTAATCATCAAAACCCTAGTTCACTTATATTAAATGGTTAGTCAAGTGATAAGGAGATAATTCTAATCAACCTAATTGAATCTAGGATCACTTTTCCTAATAAACAATATTTAATATGAAGACATTTCACTATAAACTACTCTTGCATTTTCTTCCATTTAATACAAAACAATGTTTTTTAAGTTATTTAAATGTTTAGTATAATATGAAGTCTTTATAAATATGTTGATGATGATGGTAGTCATTTATGTTATTTTTATTATTGTAAGGAACTCATGAAGTAAATGGGAGGGTATACTTCTAGGTCATTATTTTCCCTTCATAAGGGAAAATGATATGGGTTTTAATATTTTTCAATCAATCAATAGAATTATGTGTGTAACTAGCCCCATGAAAAAATATATGAATATTGGTGGCATATGGTTTCATACAATAAAAATTGAAGAGGGGAAAAGGCATGAAGCTAAATTGATGTGAATGTTTGATTTTATAAATATATAATATATTTTGAGTCAAAAAAACTATAATATGAACTTAGATAATTTGAATTTAATAATGCATTTACCTAAGTTAGATGAAATGGATAGGAAAAGTACAATCTAAAGTACACAAAGATAAATTCCATATACAATGTGCAGGTCCAATTCAAATCTATTGCTTTGCAAACTACTTATGCAATTACTTCTAATATAAACAAATCCTCATATTCTATTCAATGCAAAGTTATTTCACTATAAACTAATTGAAAGCATTTTCATTTAATACATAACAATATAATTTTTTTGTTATTTTTATGTTTAGTATAATATAGATTTGTTAAGTAGAGGAATACTTTGATGAGTAATGTTTTTTAAGTCATTTTAAAATAATTCCAAAAAGTAAGAATGAGCTAGTAGAAAATAGAAATAAGAATTAAATTATATTATTATATGTTAGGATAGAAAACAAAAAAAGGGAGACTAATTGATTCATCCATCAAATTTTATTAGTTACAAGAGATTTAACGATCCATGAATGTAGAATATTCATCTCACACCAATGTATTTGTAGTAAAAAGAGAAGCAACCGTAGCTTCATCAAATTTATAGAGTATTAATTCAATGTCAATTAATGCATTTATGCAAGAGCTGGTGATCTCATTAGTACAAAGGCCCTCCAAGAATTTAGGTTCAAAGTAATAATTATACATGGATGTTAGTCAATTACTAGATGTTTCATCTTAGAGCTCGCATAACATCAAATGGATCAATTTGATATTGACTCTCAACTGCAAAACAATATTATATTTGTTGCTAATATTGGGTTCACTAAGTTTGATGCACACACTCTCTCATATAATGGTAGAAAGGAAAATCATAAAGCCATTATTAATATTATTTTTTAGATTCCTCAAAGCATAAGCTAGAATGGTAATGTTATAATATGGTAAGAAAATTAATTCAATAATAAATAATTTTTGTATCAATCTATTGTAGTTGGAAATGCAATGAATGCATGCCATGTGCAAAAAAGTCATGTTGAAAGAACATTTAAGAGGTTTAAACATCCCACTCACCAAGAGTACAATCAACTCTATGACTTATGTCTGCATACTTCCCAAGGAATTCAATTAGTAAGCTAATGGCATGACACATGCATTCACAAGGTACTAATAACACCCCTAATTTTATTTCTACTATTCAAATTTATGTTTTTGATACCCCCTCACCATACACTAGTGTAATAAGAATACATCCCTAATTTCACTAGGTATCTTATGCACATTTTTTTGTATTTTTATATCCCCTTACTATGTCTACCCTATCAAGAAAGGATACTTCTCTCACCAACGTACTTGAATCAAAACTATTTTTATTTATGTTTCATACATTAAAACATCAACACAAAAATCTTAGATGATTTATGAAAAACATACCAAAAACTTTAAATTAAAAGCAACTATACATTTCAACCCCTAAATGCTTGTCATGCCAATACTAAAAAGGAATCCCCTAATAACAAACATCTCAATTATAATGTACATATTAATCTAAATTATAATGGAAGAGTTTTAGAGATATCCAGTGACTCTTCTAGGTAGGGTCATGGAATTAAATAAAAGGTGTCTAATACATAGTTTTAGGAAACTTGGGTAGGATTGTGTTGAACTTTCACAACCTTGGTGTGAATATCTTTTTATTTTTCAACTATGTTAGAGTTAGGATTACAGAGGTTACCTTGATATTATTAGGCTTTAACATAATACAAAATTATGGTGTAGAAAAAGATAGTTTTACCACCCTATCAAGACTAGCATAGTGAATGCCATTTTATTTGAATGGCTTATTCAAAATGATGTATACAGGATTTGAAACACTACTTATAAACAACCCACCCCTTTCATGCATGTGTCCCAATTGCCAATACCTACTTGTATCACATTAATTATATCATCTCCATTCCCCCTAATACTAAAGTAATATATTAGTCATATTTTAGCTATTTTGAAATCCCATTATGCATGCATATGATAAAGTATTACTTTAGAGGTAGATCCACTAGGGGTAGTTCTAGTGTGCAACAACTATGGGGCATTGTATAAAGCACATGAATTATTGTAATACCCAAGACTTAGGATATATTCTAAAGATTATGTCTATCAACACTTTAATGCAACTTTAATATGGAATAAAAAATAGGAGCTTTTCAATATTTTGCTATATGGGTTTGGAAATTTTAGGCTAAAAGCATAAAGGTCTTTTTCGCTAATGGGCCACTTTCAAATTCATGAAATTAAATTTCCTTAAAAGAATCCACCTTCAAATGAAGGCCTTCCAATATCTATGTGGGAAGGACTTTTGATTGAAGGTTATGCTTTGATGTAAGTTCTCAAAAAATTATAAAAGGGCTAGTCTTCAAGGGCCCATATCTTTCCTTGTTGAGTATCAAGGCACATAAGTGATAGTCATTTTCCTCCAAACCACATTGAAACTTTTTGTTGGATTAAAACATTGATATTGATCATATTTTGACAATCAAACAAAGTCATGATAACACAAAACTTTGAATGAAATTATCCCTTATAATATTTTTTCTTAAAATATAGATTTTAATCTATTTTATTTTATTATAATATTTTTTCTATTTTCTAATCAATATAAGTTCATTAAAAAACAAACCTCTACTTGACACATGTGGGAAAAAAGATAATAATACAGTTCTAAAAAATATGACTAAATTAAATTAATTATTTAAAATTTGATAATGAATAAAATATGCAACAAAAAAATTGCACTAGGTATTAGTGGTAGTGATCTAAGTTTAAGAAATTATTAATATATGTTATTTCTAGCTCAAGTTATATGTTACATAAAGATATAATTCATTAAAATATACTATAAAGTATTAAAAAACTTTATTAACAAAATTTTGAAAATAAAATAAAATATTTTATAATTGTTTAGAAATTAGAAATAAAATCTATGTAAGAAATATTACGAGTTATTAGTTTATATTATCCTCAAAATCTTAATAGTTTGTTTGTTATAATTGAGAGAATTTTTATTTATTTTTAAAGTGTTGATTGTTGTGGTCCATTTAGGCCAAAAAAATGGGACACACCTTTATACTTCCACCCTATATTCTCCTTGATTTCATAATGGTAGACAAAAAACTTGATTATTGTAAATCTAAATGCACAATTACACTATTTAGAATTTCTCTTTTGATGGTATAATTCAAAGATATTATTGGTGAGAAAATAATTTCAAATAAAGAAGAGCTATCAAGAAGTCCTCGTGAAGCATCAATGAATGTAAAAACATCTATAATACATGGATATGTAAAATCTCTTCTAGTTAAGGATCAATCTTTTGAAGTCATGGGATGAAGATTGAAAACACCATGCATTCATTATATGCATGTAATTGATTATATACATACATCAAATATAAAAATATGTCATGACAATGATCAATGCAAAAAAAAGTACATTTAATATTTTTGGATTCATAAATGATTGGTGCATACATATAAACTAGTTGAAAATTACAACCACCTCATACTTCACACATTATGGAATTAATTTCTTCCACAATCTATTTGGACCACACTTTAGAATAACATCATAATCAAACTAAAACCTCTCACACGTACTTCACTTTCAAACTTTTAATTACACCATTATAAAACTAAAACCTCACACTTATTTCACTTACAATTTGCATATGCTTATGTGAAATCTGACACATAATCAATCACATCTCATTTAAGACTTTAATTTCACCATAACAAAATCAAAGCTTTTAACATCTACTCCACTTATAATCTATAAATGTTCAAACTAAAACTTCTCACACCTACTTCTATAATCTATAATCTTATGGAATTAATTTCTTCCTCAATCTATTTGGACCACACTCTAGAATCACATCGTAATCAAACTAAAACTTCTCACACCTACTTTGCTTTCAAAGTTTTAATTTCTTCCGCAATCTATTTGGACCACACTCTAGAATCACATCATAGTCAAACTATAACCTCTCACATCTACTTCGCTTTCAAAGTTTTAACTACACCATTATAAAACTAAAACCTCTCACACCTCCATTCCCTCGGGCTAGCCACCACTTTCGTGTTGGGCCCCACTTGATGTCCCATCGGGTTAGACACTCAAAGTGGTGTTGCACCCATTCCTCGACTTAGTGGGGGGTGTACACGAAGTTTGCCACGAAATCAGAAAAAAAATAGTGTTAATATTACAACCTTCAAAATACCCATGCAATAAGTATTTTTAAAATATTAATTAACTAGAATTATAGGGTTTTCCCCTTCTAGGCCACTAAGAGGAAAGTGAGAGGAAGTAGGAGATGCAAGAACTAAGTACGTAAGTGGTATTGTGGGGTTGCATGAAGTGGGCCCGGAAGGGGACTTGAGATTTAACAAACTTAAGCTGTTATGTAAATTGAAAATGGCAGTTGGGAGTGGAATGAGAGTGGAAGTGGGATCGGGATTGGTAGTGCGAGTGGGGGTGGGACCCACCAAACAAGTTTCCAAATATTCAACGTAACATGATACGATATATAGGAAAGTCTAGCTGGCAATGACAAAAGTGTGTACTTATCCAGCGTGGCAGCGCTACAATTGACAGGGACCCGCAGATCTGGTTTGAACTTTTCCTGCTTTTTTCTTGCTTTGTACGGCAAAATAAAGATCTCCAAGAAAGTTGCCCGGTCTTTTAACAATTCCAGAGATCCTTTGTTTGAACGGAGGGTGAGAAACAGAGAATCTAGAAACCATAGACAGTATTATTATTATTATTATTTAATTAACGGGATAAAAAACATCCTTTTCATCAACTTGAAAAACAACAGCCACTCTGCCGTTGGTTCCCTCGTAAACATCTCCAGCAAAACGGAGTTTTAAAGTTGTTGGTGTGACTGGCCCCGCATATGACCTCCCCCTATTCTCGCCTACTCTTCTTATTCAATAAAGTCTCAGGCGGGGCCCACCACCAACAACAAACGGACGGGCGAGCATGGGGAAATTTTCTGGACCGATGCGGGACCCCGTTGGTACGTTAGGCGGGGATGACGTCACTTGTTACGTCATGGGGCTGAGTCAGAATGCGGGACAGAAGTGGGACCCTGGTCCCACCGAAACGGTGGCATCTTAGAGTGAGATGTTTTCATAATGGCGTTAAGGAATTTTATAAGAAAATTATTGTCACAGTGGTAGTCCCAACATTGGAGATAGTTGTCGTGCTGATTGTACCTCATTCTTTGCCACGTTTTGAGCAGCGACCCTTCCAAAGTGGTTGGCACACATTTTACATGCTTTGCCATTGACCATGGCTAACGGTTGACTCTCCTTAGAAGTAAGTTTTTGGTGACAATTATTTGTCATTCTATATATAATATTTTAGATAAAAAATTTGTTGGTTTGGTGGAACTTTTAGCTCAACCCATATTCATGGAGGCTAAAGTGGGACCCCTTATTTCAACATAAAATTTTACAAATCATTTGAGTTTCAGCAAGAGTTTAATTTAGGTGGGAAGGTAAACCCACACAAAGGGATGATAGATCACACATATATTTAGAGGCAACAACCACATTAGAGTGATCAACTACACTAACAGATGACAATTACAATTGGGCAGCCCACCACACACAAAGAGGTGACAATTACATTGGGGTGGCCAACCACACTCTTAGAGGCATTAATGACACCATTTAAGCTAGTATTCAAAGATCAACTTAGATTATAGGTTAGATGTATACATTAGAAGTCACGATGGAAGACTAAGAGTGACCACTTGGAAATCCACCATTAGACACCTCTTTGGAGATTTGAACTTGGGTTTTCATAAGAGAACCCCAACACTTTGACCATGAGATCATATCCACATTCACCCTTTAGATCTTTTTATGGTCTAACTAAAATGTTTTTTTTCTCCAATAATTGTGGACTTTATTGAAATCCATTCTCTTAGGAAAAGAAGTTCAAAAGGAAGATCTTGAGGGTATAGGAAAGTAAGTAATACAAGCTATGTAGTGCCCTTCCCATTTGCATATTCTTAATGTGCGATTAGTGTTTTAGCTTCAATGTTTCCTCATGATTGTTGTGGTGATTTTTTTATGGCTCTAAATGGTGTGTATGAACCATTGCATGTTCGAGATGAGGTTCCTCAACATGTCAATTGTTGAGATTTTGTATATTTACATGATTTCCTTATCATTATGCTCTAGTTCAATGATGCACATTATTTATGTTGTGATTAAATGTAATCCTGATTATTGATGTTTGGAAGAAATGATTTATAAAAAAAATATATAGATCTTATTTTATCCTTATGCTATTGGACCCCGTTGGGATGATTATGTTGTGCTTCAAATATATACATTGAGTAGATACCCTTGACATGTGTTGAATGGTTATATGTACAAGGTTATTTCTCCACATGGCTACACAAGTCTGAGTTATTCCCAAACAATCCAGTTAATTTGGAGATGCCACATTGGACCTCCCTATCCATTCCATGGCCGTACTCAAATTGAGTACAATATGTGTCATATTTCACCTTATGCTATGCCCTTAATATTAGAGTACATCGGGTTATGAATAGTCGGCTCATGGCTATCTTAACTCCTAATGAAGTCATATTATTATTATTATTATTTAGTTAATTTTCTCATCCTAAGGCTTATATAGGGTTATCTAAGTCAGCTTGGGTGATATCCTAGGCATAAATAGGTATATATAGGAGGTTGTGAGTCTTATTTCATGATCATATTGTGAATTGCATTCTCATTGGAGATATTTGGAGGTTTGCCCCCTCGAAGGGGTTTGTTATTCTTAGTTATTATCAAGTATTTGCAACATATTTTCTATCATATTCTCCTATTTTATAAGTTATTTCATTACAAGTGGTATCAAAGCATGATCTTGACATCGTGACAACAAGACATTTTTGTCAATTTTGGAGGTCATCTTGTGAAACATATATCTCCTAGATTTTAGCAAAAAAAAAAAAGATTTTGAAAGGGTTTTTGAAGAACATATTTAAGAACATACAATCCCGATTTCAAAGGAATTGGAGATGAATTAAGTGATTTATTACAGAATTAGGGTTTCTTCCCAATTTATTTATAAAGTGCATATCTCCCAAATCTTGTTGAATTGGTTCCTAAGGGTTTTGAAGAATTAATAGAGGAGCCTACAGTCTAAACTATAGAACATTTGAAGTAGAAATAAGTGGTTATTGAAAAATTAGGGTTTCCAACAATTTTGCTCTCAAGGCTAAAAAATACCAAATTTTGGGGAATTTTTTTGAGAATACAACCTAGGCCCTGGTAAATTACAAAAAAAAAGATTCATTTGAATTTATTTGTGTGATTATTGCAAAATCAGTTTCTACCATCATGACAAGGCCTGCAACAAGAGGCAAAAATAATGGTACCAAACTAGGGAAATCTTCAAATAAGGATGAGGTAGAAATTTAGGATATGAATCCTAATGATGAAATCAAAAAAGTCAAGGGTGATATTTCATTATTAGATAAGAAGATGAGTGGCATGCAAAAGGCTATGAGTGAATTGAAATCACTTATTCAAGGTGTGAAGTGTACGGGTGAAGATTCACATAGTAAGGAAGAAGATAATGTTTTTTTTTACATCAATTCCATGGGATTGACTCTAATTTCAAGAAGGATCATTCCTTTAATAATCCTATGCCAAGGAAATTCATACCCAAGTTGGATATGAGAAAGTTTGATGGGAAGGATCCAACCAATTAGCTATGCCAAATGGAATAGTTATTTTATATGCATCATGTTCCTAGTCAGCAAAAGGTGGCTATGACAACATTATACCTAGAAAAAGATCAATTCATTTGGTTGTTGGAACACAACTATCTACTGAGAGGGGGGTTGAATCAATAGATCAATTAAAACTAGTTCTTTAATACTTTTTGTGGTGTAGAAAAATGAATCCCTTTAAATTTTCACACCTAATTTGGAATTAATATTAAAATGAACTTAATTATGCCATAATTTAGTGTTGTAATATGTATTTTACATATTCACATTAAGTTTAGGGCCCTATTAATTAAAATGGACTTAAATGTGCATTATTTTGGTGTTGTAAAGTGTACCCCCTTACACTTTCACACTTATCTAGGGCTCCTTTAACTAATCGAGCTTAATTTGCCTTAATTTTCTCTTTTAATTCAAATCCAAGCCTAATTTATAACATTTTTCGAAGATGAAACCTAGCATTCATTAAAGCCTAAACATAACACTTCTCATTGAGCAATGTGTGTCCTAGGTGAGTAACCTAGGACCCATTCACCCATGGGCGAATGGGTGCTCACTTAGACCTAAGACCTAAATTTAAATTATGTTTTTGGCAATATTTTAACACATTCAAATCTATATTCACATGTCGGCTTGTGTTATTCGAATTTCAAGAAATTAATGATATCTATAAATATAAGGTTATTTCACTATGTTTCACCTAGAAAAATTTGATCTAAGCAATCTAGAGTTTTCAAGAGCAATTCAAGGCATTCAAGAGTAGATTTGTTGAAGAATTATTGCAGAAATCAATATCCAATTGTCATATCAAAGTATTCTTGCATCATGCATGTTTTTGGAGCTAATATGATGATGTAGGTTTCATGATCCATTCAAGAATTCAAAGCATTATATCAAGTCAAGATCTAAGATTCAAGATCCACATCCATTGAATCCATTTCATGCAAGATGTAGATTTACACCCCAAGGTTCATTCAAGGGTTTGGTGAGTTGTGACATTGAGTTGTTCATTCATCATTCCTTTCATGCTATTTCATTTCATTTCAAGGTTTAATTACCAAAACAGGGTTTGACCAAGGCAAACCCCCATTCACCAAAACCAAAAAAAAATCCCTCTTGATTTATGTTTGCAATTTTAGGTGGAAGAAATCTTGAAGATCTCTTGAAGAGCAAAATTGGAGTTGTCAAAGTTGCAAAAGTAGTTATCTCATGGAAACTCAATTACAAAATTTATTTCTGGCTTTTCAAACTTGAAACCTGGGAAAATTGAGAGATTCAGATCTATAGTAGAGGCTCCCGAAAGTTGCAGAGAAACCTTAACTCAAGACCCATTTTCCCCTGGGCAAATGAGTCTTGGATTAACTTTAGCAAAGCACTTTTGGTGACTAGTAAACATCATCTTGTCTCTCTCTGATCAACATTTCAATTTCTGGTTCCATTAGTATTGAGCTTAATCTATTAGATCCAAGTTATAGATTTCATTTTGGAGTTAGTCTGCTATTTTTAATCTTTCTCCCCAAAGTGTTGCTTAATCAGACCCTCGTCCTTGCAAAAAAAGGAAATTAGTAGATTCACACTTTGACTTGATTCACCTAAGGGTTGTAATTCATTTCATTGTGTGGATCTCATTTCCTAATGAATTGAGGAAGAATAGGTCCCTAATTGGTTCATTAACCCATCACACCTATTTTTCATCATTTCATTTTGGTGAATTTGATGTTTGATCATTGCAATTTTCTATTTTTGGAGTTCATTTTAACCCTAGATCTAGATTTTGCATTCATTTGCATTGTATTGCATTGAATTGAATCTCATTTAGGGTTGTTTAGCTTGCATTAAAGTTTACATTTCATTTAGGGTTTTAGGATTGCATTTTTACATCTCTTGAAATCTAAAAAATACAAAAAAATCAGTCATTTTGCAAATCATTTACATAGCATTGCATCATCATTCATTTACATTTTAAAATTGAATCAAGATTGCACATCAAAATTGTAAGGGAAATTTATGGCATCTCAGAGAAACCTCCAAGAACAGAAGTGCCTTCGGTAACTTTAATTCCAATTAGATTGCCTCAAAGACATGTACAACTATGTCCTAAAGTGGAAACAGACACAGTTTATTTCCCACATTAATCCTTCTAAGAGAAGCACATGTAAATTCAACAGTAGGAAATAACAGATTCTAGAAACAGAACCAACACAGATGAAAGATAGGACAAAAATCAGCACACAAAGATTTACGTGGGGAAAACCCTTTCTGATAAAAAATCCCACCCTCCAAAGTTCGAGCCATTGTATTATTCAGCAACAAAAGATTACAATACAATTTTAGGCTCATAGCCTTTTCAGAGATTACATCTTGTTCATTTTGGATACAACCTAGTAGCAAACTCTCCCCTTTACATTTCCTGATCAATCCATCAGTCCATACAGTCTTTGCACTGCTGCAATACCCTCAAATAGTATATAGTACAAATCGACACGAGAGATCGACCATGGCATTCGATTCTTGATCAGGAGAGATTTCGGCAGCATAACCCTGCCTCTTATTTTCTTTGTTTCGGCCTCATGGCCTCGGCCTTTTAGCCAACCACTCGGCCTTCTCTCTTCACTCTATTCCTCTCTACATCTCTTCTGAATGTCCAATGCATATGTGTATACATTTGTTCTTCACTGCCTCTATGAATCAGTTCGTTTTCAACTGTTAGATCACAATAGAAAATGGTTCACATTCTGCCTTCTCTGATAGGTCCAAATTGCATCATGTAGGATAGTCTTCCAATCAGTCAAAAGCATTCAAAATGTATTCGCATGTCGGTGAGACACTAACCGTGTCTCCCCGATGCCATAGGACCGATTATACATCCATCGCTATCTGCAAGAGTCAAGGCTATCGGAAAGAGATCATAACAAGTTCACAAGTCATATCGATGTCCAATACACCCGTTGGAAAGACTTATTCTATCGGCAAGATCGGTAAGACCTTTCACCGATATCCTCAGTAGACCCATCACCTAGAAAATTGCTAGTCGCTATGAGTCATAACGAGCCCTCAAGTCATACCGATATGAACATCCGTCGACAAGACTTAGGTTGTCGCTAAGATTCACCCCACAGGTTTCAAGTCACCCTGAGACCATCCTTCGCCAAGAGTCATATTGACAACAACCATACCATCGGCGAGACAATCATCTATCACCAAGAGTTCTTACCAAGTCTTCATGTTACTCCGATGACTCCAAGTGTATAACCATCAGCGAGACATCTCTTGTCGAGATGAGTTATACTGAATGTTCAAGTCTCTCCCCGATAACTCCAGTCACCATGAGTCTCCCCAACAACCATTAGACACCAACTTGTCGGCAAGACAGCTTCTGATAAGAGCAAGTTATACCGATTACTGCATTGGCCAGATAGACCAAAGGTCACGTCGATATCAGCCAAACTTTATACCGTCACGGAGACATCATTCTGACTGTCCAAGGTTATGTCAAAGGTTTAGATTATACCGATCACCAAGGCATTCCAGAGGTCACAGTGATAGTTCAGGATTAACTAGCAGATCGGTTAGACATCTCAACAGTCACAGTGACCATGCTTACTTAGAGGTTTTAGCCTGTGAGATTGAGGCACACTATTCCAACAAAATTAGGTCTCCTAGTTTTTCATTTTGTCATATTTTTCATTTGCATTCAACCTTAATTTCATAGAAAAATTAAATTGTAACTCA